>OMKZ01007286.1:4862-18594 GCA_900302535.1 Neoniphon sammara | reverse complement strand
TATAGTGTATGGAAAACTACAATAGAACTTATAATTAAAATAAGTAAAAATATACAGATATCAGTATATATGCATTATATAACAAATGAGAAGAATATCAGCCATTTTCACATTAACGGGTCACAAGCTTACACATTTGAATTCCCAGACTGATTGTGAACATCTGGGTGGTGTTTTTGAATAAGAAGCACTCTCCAGTCTCGTAGCAAGTACCATCAATGTTCCCTTTTGCACAGCACTCGGCCAAATCTGCTCCAGCAGAGCAGCTCAGCTGTCAGTGGTGTCCAGGTGTGAGTGTCTGTGTGTGACCTTCCTTCACTCTGCTTTTACTTAATTTGCCTGTTGAAAAAGAGGCTAATTTGCCTGTTATCACATATTAAGTATTTAGACTACTGAACCGCTTTGAGTGAGTGGTGCACTGGGGCTTGAGCACCAAATTGGAGACAGCTTCCTCAGTGCTAAAGAGCATTTACTTAGTGATTCACAGAGTTGTCAGTAGCCTCAAGCTCCCTCGAAACCCCCTCACTCCTATGCTCTTAATTAGGTTAGTTTATACAGCTCTGTGTGATATGACATTGTAATTAGCATCAGTGTCCTGCTGTGCTGGCTTCTGTAATTATTTGAACCTAACTTCTCTTTCTGAATTGTAACTTGTAGCAGGACTTAAATTGGAATTTAGTTTATGAACAGGGTCTGGTTAACATGGCAGCAGGCAAATTAGGCAAATTGTACAACTGAAGTATTTAAAAGCTAAAGAGTTTCACACACTCTCACTCTTCCTGTTACATAAATTCAGATTGATTTCTTAACTTATTTAACATGTAATATTTTTCCCTATTTCCTTAATATTTCCCCTGTATTGGATCCAGTAGCACATCTGCTGAGTTTATTTACTGGTTATTTGTTTGATTTTTTTCTTCTCAACAGTGCTGTGACTTGGGTTACCATGCAAGCCTGGCTCGTACCTTCAGGACTTACTTATCTGCAGAGTACAACTTGGAGACGTCGCGCCACGAGGGGCTGGACATCATAGAGAACGCTGTGGACAACCTGGACTCCCGCAGTGACAAGCACAAGATCATGGATATGCATAACCAGGTGTTCTGTCCTCCCATGCGCTTTGAGTACCTGCCACACATGGGAGATGAGGTGAGAGACTTTGAATGCTGCAGCTCTGATAAAATATTTGCTGATCGTTTAACATTGATTTACTTTGAAATTCTGATGTTGAAATTATTAAGCTTTAAAAGGATTTATTAGGTTCCTGTGTTTGGCCTGTCCAAAATTCCCTGTGTCCTCCTCCTCCTCAGGTGTGCCAGGTGAGCGCCCAGCAGCCCGTCCAGACCGAACTCCTCATGCGCTACCACCAACTGCAGTCTCGCTTGGCTACTCTGAAGATTGAAAATGAGGAAGTAAGGAATTATGATGGCTCTGTATCTGTCCAACACCACCCCGCAACCTCCCTCACTCCCCCTAAACATCACCCCCCCCCAGACAGAGAGCCCTGTCTCTATTTCCCCAGAGGAGCACCACACGCCATCTGTTCTCATTGCAATTACACCAGCAATGACCCTTCCTCCCCGGGATCTGAGAATACATTTAGGCTGTGATAGCACTGATGTTGCGTTTTCTGTGAAGTTACATCTGTGATTTTATATCCTGTGATGAACATAGGGCTTCCAAAGTGAGTGTGAGCAGACATGAGGGTGCAAATGGAGGTGATAATAACCCTGGCTTGGCAGGCCCCGCCTGTGCCAGTGGCTGTGCCTCTTCCCCGTCTCCCTGTGTCTTGTGTACTGACAGATAATGAACCAGCCGTGCCATTACCAGAAACAAGCTTTATCAATCTCAACCCTAAACAAAGAGCCCCATTCAGTAATTTTACATACAGCTTGTATCTTTGTGCGACACACTTCATTTTCAGCTCTTAGTGTGATGTATGTCTAACCTGCAGGTTGCCCTGCAGCTGTCTTAGGAGTTATAAGGCTGCTTGATGTCATTTTAGTACAGTCCAAGGTCATTTACTGTTTTGGGGGTACATTTATCTTTGCTATGGATTTGCTAGCACTGTGAATCACTCATACCTGCCCTTGAAAATGCCATCAGCAACTTCTGTTCCATTAAGGTCCTGAAATAATAGCCTTTCTCCTCATGAAGAGGAAAATATGACTAAGATAGAGTAAGAAATGATGGTTCGTTTATCATGCCCTTTGGTTTCTGCACCCCCTCCCACCCCCATTTGTTCAGGTGAGAAAGACCCTGGATGCCACCATGCAGACGCTGCAGGACATGCTGACAGTGGAGGACTTCGACGTGTCGGATGCCTTCCAACACAGCCGCTCCACCGAGTCCATCAAGTCTGTGGCCTCTGAGTCTTACATGAGCAAGCTGAATGTAGCCAAGAGGAGGGCGAATCAGCAGGAGACTGAAGTATTCTACTTTTCGGTGAGTTTCACTTCTGTTTTGATCCATCCAGTGATTCAGATTCAGAAAACTTTGTTCTCTATCATGAGCATGACAGATAATTGTCTGTGAAGTGGCAAAAAAAAGACAAAGATACTGAATAAACATGCTGCAAGTGGCGTTGTTGTGCTTGTTCATTAGTTTAGGATGTTGCAGTTTAAAGGTGCACTACGCAAAATTGAGGGTCAAATGAAGTGAGGACCATTTAGACTTAACTGCCAAATGCATGGAATAAGGACATAATTTATCAGAACGAGATGATGATGAGAACAGCATAGACTCAACCATCAAATTTTTTGTCAGTTGAATCTAAATGGTCCTGATCGTTGTGTACATTAAAATCAAGCCATCAGTCATCATTTCTTAGCAAAACAGACATTAAATCAGAAATAGAACAGAATGAATTTTTGCTCATTTGAGTGACATTAAACTGTTTATATGGGTCTCCATGAAACTGGATTAGTGATGTTTACTTACTTTTGATTTCATCTGACTTTGTAGAAATTCAAGGAGTATCTGAATGGCAGCAACCTCATCATTAAACTGCAGGCCAAGCACGACTTACTGAAGCAGACACTGGGTGAAGGTAAGGGCCCTCTCTTTATCTTTGCTTTGGTGTCTGTGGTGTCTTTTAATGGCAGGCGCCTCAGCTCGTGTTTCTTCCGCTAATTATATCCCACTAAATCCTGTGACAGGTCTGTAAAATAGCTGCCTTCAGGATTATAATGATGCAGATCTTATCGAATAAACAACAGTGAGTGAGGTAGAGGAGGTGACACAAATACTCGTTTTTTTCAGCAGGTAGGGAAAAAGAAATGAGAATTAATATTCTAAAGGCGGGCTATCATGACAAAAAAAGGCCCATGTTTTGTCTGATTCCCCCTTTCTAGTTACCTCCGCTGGTTAGAAAATGATCTGGTTGGTCTTGATATTGCATAGCCGCAGGGAGGGTCCTGGAGGAGCTGGATTCCATTTCCAAGAGAAACACGCTCCCTCCGGCCCCTCCCCTCCCAGGGGTCCCCTTGTCACCTCAGCCATGACCAGTTTACGCCCAATCAATCAGCAGGCCCAGACCAGGCCCGTTTCAGCAGCTGCTCCTGCATGAGGGGTTCACCTAATAGAAAAAGGGCATCAGGCGCAGACAGCTGAGGTCCATACAACACACATGGTACACACAGCCATTGCATGTCTACAGATTTCACATTAATGCATGTCTTGTTTACTTATTTTCTTTGCTTTGTCTTATTTACCTCAAAATAACAAGTCCTTCTGTTTCCTCCGAGCTCTCTGGCAAGCAGCTGCACTGTGAACTGCACGCTCGTATGCACTCAAATTTTATTTCATGTCAATCTGGCACTCAGCTGGACAGATCTATTTGTATGACCACAGAGTACGGAGCAGCTGACAGGGTGTATGAACATGGCATATGGTGTCTCCAGGTACCACCCATGTTTAATTATTCAGATGATCAATCAGGGCTGTGTTTTGCTCATTAAACCCTTTGCTTCATACCCAAAGTAGTGTAGTAGTAGAGGCAAAAAAGATGAGACTGACTGCGGAGAGTGCCAAATGGAGCTCTCAGCTCATTTTGCTGTATAGATTAATAAAAACACAATGCCAACATGGGTACCAGACAAGATGGTGCCAAGATGTCTGCCAGCGTGGGATAGTCCTTCTTTCACAGATTGTTTCACTCACCAGTTCTCTTGTTCAGTGAATTAGATTTGCACTTGTCACATATTATGATTGTAGAATAGATAGCCTTTCTGACTTCAAGGCACTTGGAAGGCAACACCAAGGCAGACTTTTTGCTCGTGCTGGAGAACCTCAGTGTAATTTTGGGGTTCATTGGCCAGAGGCAGACAGGACTATCACTCAGTGGAATGTTGAGAGGGAAATGTGATGTTTTTTCTTCACATGAATGCTCCAGAGACGTGTTCCCATCTGCCAAGCTGATATGTAGAGAACTGGGCTTTCACTCTCTCTGTCCATTGTCAGCTGGACTGAAGAAAAAATGTTAGGGTGCTGTGGTGCCATTGTCTCTTTTTATATAGTGACTCCCTTCCAGTCGATGGTCCAGTCATTGCTAGACAAGGATGCCTTCTCAGCCCCAGTCCATAAAGCCATGCTCAGTGGTCATTGAGCTGAGTTTATTTATGAAGCTGTGAAAACAGAGCTGTTGGAGTCTATATGCGGGGCAACTGCAGGGTGTGCGAGTTATCACGGGCAGAAAAAGAAATGCCTCAAAAAAACACCAAAAGAACACATTCTCTAATTAGCAAAGCTGGTATAGCTGCATTTTATGGTGCTTTTGTTTCATGCATTTTCATCATAAATTCTCGCAGTTGGTGAATCTGGTATTTGTATATGAGCATGTGCGTGTGTTGTTCATGTCGTAACAAAAGGCTCAGTGAGCCGGCACAGACATCGCTCAGTGTCACCAGTGTTAGATGACCCCCATCCCCCCCATCCTCCCCTCCACCCCTCCCGGACATATACACACACTCCAGCTCCCATCCTGCTGCTGCACCCCCAACCCTCTTTCTTTGCGCTGAGAGAAGGCCTGTGCCCCACAGGGAACTCAAGGTCCCCTGAGGTTTCTACCACGACTGCTCAATAGCTTTGTCCAACGAATGGTATTAGCACCGCACCATTCATCTCTCTCTCAATAGCTATTTTGTGTCTATTTAAAGCCTTCAGTGGGGTTAGACACTGGAGCAGGACTAAGTCTGTATGATGTGTACTGTAATTATACAATTTTTTGTAATGTCATTTCCCTCTTGTTCTTTTTATCCACAGGGGAAAGGGCTGAGTGTGGAACTACAAGGTAAGATCCCCCATGATAAGAAAAGCTATTTCTGATCCCCGCTTTTCAACCGTGAAGCACCTGCTTATTCCAGTCATCTCAAATTAAAAGAATTTTAAATTTCAATTTCAAAGGGAAAGGACGTCAGAAGCAAATGCAGAATTCAAAATATTTAAATTCACTCAAACTGAAAATTATCTATTTGACTATATCACTATAGCTTTCTGTAAATGAATGCAATACTCAATATAGAGGATGCATACAGGATGCAGTCATAAATCTTGTAAAAATGGTATCCCTGGATTGGGAATGGTTTAGCAATTGCTGTTGTCTTCCAAAAATAATACAGATGTTCTATGTGTTTGTGTGTACGTGTGTTTATGTTTGTGAGGGTGCGTGCATATCTGCATGCATGTGTTTGTGAGTGCAGAAAACCTTTAGTTTTTTTTTTTGCATTTATGACAGTGAGTCTATTCATACTTCTGTTTTCAGAAACATAACTTATTATTCAAAGCTGCAGCAGAATTTAAATGCCCTTAGCACTGTTAGCTTTGTATCATCTGTTTTGTGCAGCCTGTTACCGTCTCCCATAATCCAACTTGCACTTGAGGGACAGTAAGAAATATCAGTTTGTGGGCTTGATTTTATTAGCCTTGTTAATAATGCTCTTGTGCAGAGTTATTAACCTGTGTTGTGTTTTCAAGTCGAGAAGAGGATTTTCATGAGATATTCAGGCCTAGATTATTGTGCAACACAACTTCTCAGTACTAGTTAGGGGTTAATTACAGGGCAGACTCATTTGGGTTTTAGTAACAAAAGACCTACACAGTGAAACATCTCCCTGTGGTTTATTATCAGCATTGAAATAAAGATCACTCACTTTTTCCATCCCACACACTCTTCTTTTACCTAAACAGAGGATTTTTTTACTGCTCTGTTTTAGACACTATTTTTTTATGCCTGCATTTCAACCTCCATGTTCTGTTATACTGTTTTACAGAATATGGTGTTTTTGTTCCCCTTTGTCCATCATTTCCCAGGCCCCCCACTCTCCCCCCTAAACCACAGAAAATGCGGAAGCCTAGGCCACGCTCCATGTATAACCATAAGCTGTTTAACGGCAATATGGAGACCTTCATCAAGGTACCCTCTGGTGGTGGTGTATGACTGAGCAGCCCATGTGGAGCTGGAGGGGAAGGCAACTAGAGCCTTTTCTCTCATTCTCTCTTCCTTACTTTCACCTTTTGTTCCTCCCTCTTCCAGCTGCCCCTGATCCTGATACAGTGTCTCTGTTTAACCTCTAATCCTCCTCCTCCCCTCCATGGTTCTGCTGGTGCAGACATGGTGGCAGTCAGCTGTCTCATTAGTCCCCTGCAGAGCAATTTAACATCTATTGCTTTATTCTTAAACACAATAATGTTTTGTATGACTGAGATACAGGAGACAGCGATGGGTCTGCCTCGCCCCTCACTGCACCTGCCCCTTGCTGCATCCCTAGCTGTCCCATCACCACTCCCTGTGCCTAGCCTTCTCTAACTTCGAGAGAAATCTGTCATCTGAGCTTTTCTAACTTTGTGCCTCTCTGCCCTCCTTCCTCTGCTGCTCCTTGCTCTGCTGCTTTCTGTCCCAGAGGAAGAAGGAATGCCCGTACCCGCATTCAGGTACCTCTATTGGGGCACAAGGCCTACTAAAACACCTTGACTAATGGTGGTAATATGCTGACTTCTGCTCCCCTTCCCTCACAGTTGTCCTACACTTGCATGCCGATCTTCTGTTTTCTTTGATATCTGGTTATGAATAACAATTGCTTTCGTTTTATAGATTTACACTGCTCATGTATTTTGCTAAACATAGATGTTTATGTGCCATCAGTACCAGTTATTTGTTTTTTGTGGTGGGCCATAGCCTTAGGCTGCTCAGTGTTGCCTCTATTTATTGATATGGACTCACACAGGGCAATTGCTGTGCATATATTGTGCATGTATTGCAGGGTCAATATATTTAATGCCTAATCAAGACTTTGTATAGTTTATATCAATGTAAAATTTTACAGCATTTCTATGGATTAGTCTTTTAGTCATTTATTACTTTCTTGCCGTGTCCAAGTACATTTACATCATTTTCTTTCAGGATTCAGGTCAACCGATTCCACTTGTTGTTGAGAGCTGTATTCGGTATATCAATCTCTACGGTAAGTCTCACAATAATTTTTGTTACTACTACTGTACCTCTCAATAAAAAGGTAGAAAAAGAACACTGAACTCCTTCGCTAACTCTTCCACCCTCACAGGAAGTGACAGCAGCTATAGGAAGAGGTAATCTATTTCCATAAATAGCTGCAGGTACAGAGACTGACCCATTCTGCTTTTATACCCCAGTCCTTGCGGCTCTCAGCAAGCTGCCAATGATATGACAAGCATATAACGGTAGATCACACATTGAGAGTTTTCAAAGTCCCGTTGGTCTTTGTTTAGGCAGTTCAACCTCCCCCATAACTCCTCCTTGTCTACCTTCACATCTGTCTTCAGCCCATTGCTGTAGCCTGGAGCTTGCAGGCCTTTCCCCTGGATCTGGACCTAATGAAACTCCAGAAAACTGATTAGGAGCTCTCTAACTGAAACCATATGCTGCAGCCGCACTGAGGGGCCCTCTCCTGGAGGAAAAAAAAAAAAAAAAAAACGCATCTCCCTTTATGACTAGATTACATTTCCTGCTCTGTGTTGCATGTTTCCAGTGGGCTTTCATGTAGCGGGCGTTGGGGTGGGGAGATAATGGTATAGCCTGACCCCGAATCTCTGAATTCTGTGTTGTATTTCTGTGCTTTCAGGATTGCAGCAGCAAGGCATATTCCGGGTGCCTGGATCACAGGTGGAGGTCAATGATATTAAAAACTCATTTGAGAGAGGTTAGTCACTGTTTGTCTTGCAGTAAGTAATGACAGATGGCCTCATATTTGCTCTTTCATGTTCACCAATACTGCACTTTAACAGGATAAACCCATCACGATGTTCACTTACATACTAAAGACAGGACACTCACAATTCTTTTGGGATTTTTTTTTGTCTGTAACCAGGTGAAGATCCTCTGATAGATGACCAGAATGAGCATGACATCAACTCAGTAGCAGGGGTGTTGAAGCTGTACTTCAGAGGGCTGGAGAACCCGCTGTTCCCAAAGGAGCGTTTCCTGGACTTCATCTCAACCATCAGTGAGTAACATAGAACAGCCAACACTATGCAGTAGGACACAGTGTTACTCAGCGTCACTGTAGCTGTGAGTGGACCGGCCAAAGAGTACAGAGAGAGGCATACCTTCCAGTTCCTCAGATATTCTGCAATGCTCTGCTGAAGGAGAGGGAGGTATGCAGCGCAGCACATGGAAACAATCTTAACACCAGGGCTCCTTGCCTGATATTTAACAGATACCCAGGAGGGAAAGGAGAGCGCGGGCCACATCAGGCTGTCGTATGTGTAGTCAGCGCACCACAGAAGCCTTTTCCCCCATGTTTCAAATAGCTTGATCACTCAGTTTGCTGCAGGGCTCCAGTGAAAGACAAGAGGGGGCATCTATTAAAGTGTCAAATAATACATTTTAGAGTATCCTGTCTTTTGATTTGTTACCAAAGATGGTGGATAAAAACAAAGATCGTGGGCTTTACTTTGAGAGCTTGGCCACATCTACCTGACATCACTCTCTGATCTATCCACTCTGTTTATCATTTGCGGACAGTTGACCCAGTAGTGGTCGCAATGTTAAATGTTACCATGTAACATTAGTTTGTTAAAATTAGACAGAGTGCTTTCTTCTCAAGTGTGAATATCTGTGAGGCTTGAAAGCCCGTTTTAAAAATGAAAAGGAGGAAATCATCAGAGTGTACAACTGACAATGAAGCCACTCTAAAATGAGACCCAGAAACATTTTTTTTTCCAAATAAAGTCATTTTTTTCAAGAACTATTCATCACAGCTTCATGATTTTTGCTCAGTATATGGACAGCACTAGCTTTTACAAAATCTGGAATGTGTTATGCTTAGATGTTGCTAACAGAAATATTTCCACTAGTATGGCAATTTTCTCACATTTGACGCTAATAAGCTCCAAAGACAAAACTGTGTACTGAACCTTCTGGCTTGCCATTGTCTTACTTTGTCTGCTCTGTGGGTTTCCTGCCTGAGGATCTTTGCGGTGTATTTTATCAACTTATAAAACAACAAAAATCTTTGTTGTTACTGTAGCCTCATTTTGATCAATATCTCCCTGATAGGGACCTTTTGGCTCTATATTTCAAAGGACAGTGGTGTAGCAGGCTGCTTTTTTTGTCCCTTTAATTGCAGTGTGCAACAGTATTATTATGATCCTCTGTTTCTCCTGTGTGTTTCAGAGCTGGAGTCTGCAGCTGAGAGAGCACATCACATCCAGCAGATTATTGTGACTCTTCCTCGCACTGTTATAATCGTCATGAGATACCTTTTTGCTTTCCTCAATCAGTGAGTTTGATATAGTCTGACACCTCAGTTACACCTCACACCACTGTTCTTAGGTTATACGAAACAGTATGTAGAAGTGAGCTTATTCTATGCACTGTCACTAAAGATGTTATGGAAATGAATAGTAAATAGTGAATAGTAAACGTTAGCTTTCATGTAAATTTCCAAGTCTTGGTATAAAGTCCCGTTGGACAATAAATCAGACAACTTTGGAACAGCTGCAATCAGATGGAAAGACAATTTTCAAAGATAAACTGAACAGACTAACATCCTATTTATTACTAAACCTGTCTGCAGTGCTTTAGATGTTATTTACAGGCCCGGAAACCCATGCCTCACTGAAGTAATATACCTGTCCCATTTTAATGGATGCTATTAATACTCCCTTTACTGGGTTCACCTGCAGAACAAAGGCTTTGATTTCATATCCCAAGTTTTACTCTGCTGTTTTATGCTCCTGCCATTGTTGGAGCTGTTCCAGCTGTGGCTTTACTGCTCTACCTCAGCTTGTTGACATGTGCCAAGGCTGATTATGACTTCTTCTTAAAGGAGATCACAACATAGATTGACCTGGCTAACAAGAGAAAATTGCGGAATGTGCGTGCTAAGTTGATTTGCTGTAGAGTTAGGGGTCAGTCAGAGTGCTTTCAGAGCATTGTCAAACTAAGCTGTACAACAAATCACATAATCATAATCAGTCAAAATGGAATTCAATTGAGGTGCCTTTGCTATGTAACAGTTGGAATTCAGAGAAATTTTGGGATTGGTATTCCTCTAGTTAAGAACATTAGACATTAAAATATGCACAGCGACAATGAAAGTAATCTTGGGCAGAGGATATAAACTGTTCCCAGCCTTTAAAAACTGTTGCACTGTACAGCAAGCTACTTAATCACCAGCTGGACCAGTGGAGCTGCTCAGCAGCAAACAGTGAAAGACTGTTTGAAGAGTTAAATGCCTTTCCTGAAAAAACAAAACCAAACAAAACTACTGTGAAAAAATTATAGTGCTTCATGTAACATATTTTCTGAATCCAAAATACAAAAATTGTCACAAAAGCCAGTTCCACCAATGCATTATCCTATAGAATGGTAATGATTTTTTTTATTGATATTAAATGGAAAAAACATGATTTATTTATTATTTATTTATTTTGCAGATTTCTGTTTTTGCAGATGAACTCTTTGTTAGTACAGGGCACGTCGTCAAATGAGCAAATTAATGAAAAACCGATTAAGCGTAAAGTGTGCTACTTTAAAAAGAGCACCCGTGCTCATGAAACCTGTCCTGTGTTAAATTAATTTTTGTGAACGTTTCCCTCATCCTCGCCCACAGTCTGTCCCAGTACAGTGATGAGAACATGATGGATCCTTACAATCTGGCAATCTGTTTTGGTCCTACACTGATGCCCATCCCGGACGGCCAGGATCCTGTAGCCTGCCAAGCGCATGTGAATGAGGTCATCAAGATGATCATCATCCACAATGAAGTCATCTTTCCCAGTCACCGTGAACTGGATGGCCCAGTGTACGAAAAGTGCATGACTGGAGGAGAGGAGTACTGGTAGGTATTAGTTACACCAGGTGAACACGAGTAAAATTATATAAATTTCTGCTTTGGGTTACAGTTACATCAACTTAGATTATTTTTTTAAGAAAAGCATTATTATTGTAATATTATATCATCTCATTTCCATCTTAAAGATGCCTATTAGTCATAAGACAAATCTTACTTGAGCTCCTTTACAAGGTGCTGAAAGCTAAAATAGATCAATATTTGTCTACAGATTTGGTCTGCAGTTTCATGTCATTAATCTTGTGGATCTGTAGCTTGAGTGCTTCTCTTGGATTTCATACAAATGCTAGACATTGTACCCATTTTTCTGTAATTCATCTTACATCCAAGCAGCCATTGCATTGCTTTGTGTATTAATTTGCTTGACTTTGCTTGACTTCTCAAATTCTCTCCTGCAGTGACAGCCCTCACAGTGAACCAGGAACCATCGACGAAGCTGACAACGGAACTGAACCGCACACCAGTGATGAAGGTCAGTGCAGTGACTTCTCTGTCCTTTAGTCTTTGTTCATGTTGCCTTTTTTTTCCTTTATGGAGAGGCTTTATCATTCTGACAGTCAGGTAGTGCTGAAACAATCAGCTGATTGATCATAATTTTGATAATCATTTTAATAATTTATCAAGTGAATATACCAAAGATTTGCTAGGTACAGCTTCACAAATGCTGAGGTTTGCTTGCTTTATCCCTTTTCATATGGTTATAAAATGGAGTACTTTGGGTTTTTCTTTTTTGGCTGCTTGTCAGACTACATAAGCAATTTCAAAACATTGCTTTTCACTCTGGTGTTATGGGCATTTGTCTTTATTTCTAACATATAGACAAATTTAGGCAGTTCATAAAAAAGTCTTTAGATTAATGGACAATGAAAATAGTTGTTAGTTGCAGTCATATATGTGTTTTTTTCATAGCAGATATGCCATGTCTGTTCCCAGTTCACTGCAGTCAGCAGACCTCGGCCTTCACATGTAAACTGCAACTCTGTGTGTCTGGTTGCACTGTAATCAAGATCAAGCCCGGAAATAGATGGAGTCATGCTTATCTCTGATTAAACTGATTGTATATTTCACAATTAGACTGAATGTTTCAAGGGTTAGGGTTACGTTTACACACTAAATGTTGACAGCAGCATCACACAAGCTGTCGCTGAGGACTATAAAATAACTTCAGATACTGTATAGTTGTTTGATCACTGAAAGAGTATCATATCAAACCGGTTTACGTGTTGGCAAATAGTGTTACATGGATTCACATGGGAACACGTGTGATGTGATTTTAGAGGGCTTTGTGGATGAAAGAGCCTTAAGTGTCGACTGACCTTTTTCATTGAGTGCTTTTGACTGAAAGGTGAGCTAGGCATGTGCTGCAACAGCTTATGGTTGCAAAAGGCTTATTTGATGTTTGAAGCTAAAGGCACGTTGAGTAAACACTGTTGGCACGCCGCACTGCTTCTTTGATCTGTCTTTCTGTGTGTGTATGTGTGTGTGTGTGTGTGTGCTTGTGTCTCTCTCTATCCCTCTGTCTCTTCATCTCCCTCCTCCCCTGGTCTCTCTTTGTTCAGTGTTAGTAAGCGAGTCCCATGAGATTTTCTCCTTTGTGCAGTGTTTTCCCAATTCCTCCCAGAGCTATGACTGAATAACTGGGTTAGACGCAAAAGCCAAACACGGGCAATGCAGAGAATCATATCTCCTGTGTCATCAGTGGAAAGTGAATGGACAGGTCTGCAGTGGGCAGGTTTGGAGAAACCCTATCTCAGGGCTTTATCTGTGCTGTCGGCCATGTTTGTAAGGAGTGATGACACTTTCTCCAGGGCTCGTATTTGGTTGGCTAAACAAAGGCTGGTGGCCCCCTGTAGGTGCTGCTCTTGAGAGGTGACATTTTGGGGCGCTGTGTTGCCCCATAGTCTCTACAGTCAGTTTATTAGGGATCCTCTGGGGAAGCGGCAGTCAGGCCCGAGGCGCTGCTGCACAACACAGCCCTCGTGCAGGAAACACCTCCCTGGGACTACAAACAAGCTCATTGTTGTTAAATCAAGAATAAAAACCAACCAGCCTGTTGTAGCGGCGCCATTTCTGTTTTAATACTTTAAATTCATGGCTTTATATTTTTCTGTGACAAAATCGATTGTAAATTTGAACAAAAATGCCCTTACCAACATCCCTCCTCACCACCCACCCCCTCTCTCCCTCTCTCCTCCTCCTCCTCCTCCTCTCTAACATCACTGTTCACCCTCTGATAGGAGCTGCAAAATAAAACGGATTGGGCTCTCTGTTTGAATGGGACTTCTTTTGCTGAAAGCTGATTTATTTTAACCATGTAGTTAACCCTCACTGACCCCTGCTGGCCGGCCCACACACACACACACACACACACACACTGCAGACAGGCACACACACACACACTA
>OMKZ01007279.1:10747-27858 GCA_900302535.1 Neoniphon sammara | reverse complement strand
CAACAGTGTGTGTGTGTGTGTGTGTGTGTGTGTGTGTGTGTTTCTGTTTGTATGTGTGTGTGTGTGCTTCCTGACTAAGGAGACAGGTGGACACACTCAGTGAGACACCAGGCTCGGAGTCAGCAGGGCCCAAAGGGAACCATACGCTCTCAGTTCTCCTAATGCAAAAAACACCTAACTGAACTACAATCACCAGCTCACAACAGCTAGCTCAGCACAACGTACAGAGACAACAAAGAGAGGCAGAGGAGGGGCTGCAGGAGAGAGAGAGAGAGAGAGAGAGAAACAGAGAGAGATAGACACAGAGAGAAACAGACAAACAGACAACCCAGTTATATAAATGTATAGAGGAACAGGTCACAGATAAGAGGGGCAGTCAGTCTTATACACAATTAGACCATGAACTGAATTTCAGAGAAATAGTAGGACACTATTACGCATTAATCAGTGCCTAGTAGATTATCAATGAACGATATCACCCCAGGTTATGGGTCTGTGCTGTAGCTACCTACATAAAATCAAGGTCAATAAAAAAAGCCTGACAAATAAGCAAGTGCCGCAGTTTGCTGGTGCTATATATCCAGGTCATGCTACTCTCCATTATGTCTCTTTTGATCTAGTTCCCTAATGCAGAGCGCCCTTAACTGTGCCAATGAATCCAAGTGGGAACGGTGAGAACAGACAGTGAGAGTCCTCTCAGTGGGCTGAGCATCTCAGTAGAAGGCTAGAGCCAGAGGGAGGACAGGAATTAGGAGATAGAGATAAAGAGTTGAGGGGGGAAAAAAACTCCACCGTGAACTCAAAATATCCAGTAAACCACAGTGCTCCCTTCTCTTCACCCGTAATGACCACTTGAGGGTCTGGCAAGGCTAGACCCTTTTTCTTCTCGCTGTAACGCATCCAAGTCTAGCCTAGTATCTCTGAAAGAGCAAGGCCAACATGGGGAGGGATTAGTGCTATTGGAATCTGCCATAGGTTTGGTTCACTTCCCAGCTTCTTCAGTATAGAGAAGCTGTTTTCTCCCTGTCATGCCAGTTTGTGATATGAGTTTGCTGTCCAGGCTACCTGTGGCGATGAGAGGGGGGCATGATGACCAGCATGGGCAACAATGCTCACTATGTCCACCAAATACCCACTTTCGTTCCTCGTGGGCCTGCCAAGCCATCCCTCTGCCCGCCCCTGGCCTCAGAAATAGACACAGAGGAGCATGGAGCCAGCTGGGTCTGGCAGGGCTACTATGTAACCCCGTTGGCTACAAAACTCCCAGGGAATAAGTTCTCCTCTCTGTTTTGAGCTGCACAACCTTCAGAAAAATCTCTGGTGCCGATCTAGGCCGATCTTTCTCTTCTCTGCTGTCAACACCAAGCCCAGGTTCTCCATACTATCCTCAAGTAGCTAGGTTAACATAGAGAGAACATAGAGGGGATATAGGAGCCTTCCACACCCTGCCTACCCATGTGTCACTGCTCTGCACTGGGAGGCCATCTGGCCCCGTCACTCACACAGGCACGGATAAAGCCCTACTTTCAGCGGAGCAGACTCAACATGTAGGGGGTTTTAATGTAGTGCTTTCAACCCACATGGAATGAAGAGAAAACGAGTAGAGATATCTGCATGTTATTCTCAAAGGCAATACCTGCTAAAGTTTATAATATGCAAAAACTAAGACTCAAGAATTGTGTGAATCAATCAGAGAGATACAGGTTGACTGTTTGCGTGTGTTTGTGTGGGTTCAGGGGGTTGGGATCATTATAGGGGAGTGGTGTTCACAAGTCTGACTACTCACAAAAGAAAAGAGTCCCACAGTGAGGCCCCACACTTAGTGGCACTGGCTGAAGAGACGACTTTTAACAGTTATTATATCCAAAGCTTACTGGGTGGGAAGCGCTTCAAATAATGGGGCATTCAAAGCAGAGGCCTGACCAATCAATACTGCCACACATACACCCAAGCCTTCATGCCTTGACTGCTCTCAGCTTCCTAAAGAGACATTCCAACACGGAGAAACGGATCTCTCCACGCTGGATTCCTATTCAACTCTGTGTTCGTCATCGCATTAAATTGTAAATGCAGCGTTTACATCTACATCAAAACAAACCAATCACTCATGGATTTCACATTAATACTCCACTGGCAAACATGGAGCTAAAAGCACAAATAAAACACAATATGTGTATGTCCCTCTCCATGCTTTAATTTATCTGCTGCTGCAACTATGTTGAGGAAACACAGAAAGAGGAATACCTCTGATGAGAGATGACAATGCTGAATGCAAACAGCCACACTACGTCCACAACACCCCAACAGGAAACCAAGATTCGAGGTTCAACTGTGAGGGCTACGGCTGACCGGAGGGGAGCAGTGTGGGGTGTAGTGGTTGCATAAGGACTTTTCCTTCTGGGTAAATAAACAGCAGTTAGTGCTGAGAGGAGCCCGCTGGGCTCTGTTGACACTACCAGATAAGCAGGAAGACAGACCGGTGGTCAGGGTCTGAAATTCCTGGAACATCGCTCTTGGGTCTGCTTATACAACATGAGGAGCTTCTATTATACGGGCTGGTCTAATGCCATGTGACTGAAGTGTGACATCCTCTACCTGCTTTACTTTACGGGGGAAATCCTCTTTAAGATGTCAAAACGGAGATACTGTAGTTACCAGGGGTGAGGTCAGGCTGCTTCCAATCCCCAAAATTGACACTGAAAATTGATTCCATAATTTCCATAATAATAGCACAGCCTTCATGTTCACTATCTTAAGATTTAAGGACCTTTTATGGCAAAAATCTGTCCAGCTGTTTTAAAGTGAATTCAGTTTAAAATGTGACTGGATTAAAAATTAATTGAGTGCTATCCTAGTAGTTACTGATTCCTGATGACAAGTTACTCTGTGTGTAACACCAGTGGCAAGCAGATGCACCTAAACCTGCTGTACCCGAGGCCATTTGCTAACTGGTGAGAGAGCGAGCCACAGAAGTAAAGCGCAGGTCTCTAAACAACCAAGGCAGTCGGGCTCCCACTGCAAATGTTCATAAATGGTTTGGAATGCAGTCTGCACAAGCTCTGCGAAGTTAAACTCGGGCCGAAATGTTTTATAATGAACTAAAATTAACTTATTACACACACGTGGTCCTATGACCAAAGGACACGGCACCTGATTTACCTCAGGGAATCTCAGTCTAATTGAAGAAGACTTGTATGTCGGGGAGACCCCTGTTAGAAAAAAGGGTTTGTGTAACACTAAACCAGCACCTCACTGCCTTCAGTAAACATTGGAATGAATACTATGAGGAGATGAAAAATAACAGCTATTTGAACTGTAAACTAATACTGTATTAAAGGACAAGTGGAAAAATATTGGCTCCTTAAACGGGCATTTTACTGATAATTCAACCTTAGTTTGCCTTTACTTTGGTTGGAACTGATTCCACCAGAAAGATTTTCTTTTCGTTGATTAGATAGGTGGTTGCTATGTTTTGATTTGAATGTCTACAAACCCCTAGACCCTACTCTAAGTATATTTAGTAATTTCATTTCATGGAGACAATTTTTTCCAGCAGTATCCCTAACTGACGATTGGGGCCATGCTTTTATTTCCATCTAACCTACATTGTTTCACTGAACTCTCATTAACACAACAGGGGTTCAGCATACACCGGATGACATGACACAGCGGACAATTTACGAGTTTTCAAAAACTTTCAAACCAAGGAAACTTTTGTAAGATTTTTCACAGCTTTGCATATTTGGGAGCTAATATATAAAATCCAGTGGTTTTGTTTATGATGTGTCCTTTTGGTGCTTCCGTCTTACTCTCATGATAACACATTCTTTACTATCCATTGACACACAGGGTCATTGTCTGCCAGTTGGGTCAAGGAGACGTTTCAGCAGCCGATGGTTATTCCTAAAAATAAGGCGGGTCAAACAGTAAAAAAAGACCTATGCAACACAGAGCACGCGACTGAGCTCTGCACTGAGACCCAGAGGCCAAAACTGACACATGCATGCCCGCACACAAACACACTCTCAGTCATCGTGTTTCTCCCAGTCCCAATGTGCCAGAGGTCTCCTTGAGAAGAAGAAATAGTTCATCTATCATCCACAATTTACAGTCAGCTCCAAAAATAACTGTAGATCTGAGAGCGGTTTCCCAGAGCGAGGGAAACAACAGAATATGGCTCATGGAATCTGCTCCATTGTTCTGAGCCAACCCAAAGTGTAAATGGCGCTTTTCCCAGCAGTGGAAAACATAGAGGACTGGACAATACATTGTCTAGAAATAGGGCAACACATAGCCTTGTGTCATTGTTCAGCTTTGGATTTCAATCAAACTCAAATGCCAGTGTGATTGTTGATTGATTCCATCAGAAAGATAAACTATACACAGAGGGAAAAAAAGATTTTGCTCTGAGTAGCTTAACTTTTTGTCCAGATAAGAGATTTTTATCAGATAGCCTTGTAATGGCTGAAATGAAGCTTAACGCTCCAATGCCAATGTGGTATTTCTGATGGAAAGATAGGGCGCCTTCAGAAATCGAGCCAAATGGGGGTATTATTGCCTCCATTTGTCCATAAATTTGTTAAGACGAGACAATAGGCACCAGTGAGCCAGTTAAGCTCCCATTTACTATTTAGTACTCTTGTAGAGTCACCTCTAACCTCTCCAAACAACAGACTATTCTGAGCCAGCCTCTAAGGCCTGTGACTGTCCCTGGTGGACCCAGTCAGGCTGCTGGTTCACACAGGGCCTGCCATTCATCTAGGAAACCTTAGCGCTCTGTTCACCAGCCACAGCAACAAGTGCCAAGGTCCGCCCTGGCCGGTATATTTACAGACCTGCTATTTCCTATTTAGAGACATAAAACATCCTTTCTCCTTAGATACTGGCTTTTAAAAACAACTCTCCATTAAAAGAGGAGAATTGCATTTAATCTCACTTAGCAGCGCAGGTTACAAAACTCTACTAAAAATGTAAAAACACAGCGAAATCAAAACCCCAAACCTTCACTATGCCCAGAAAGGCTGTTAATTTTTTTTCACCTGCAGTTTGCATCCACCGAGCAGGCAGAGGCTTGCACTTCAATATGATACACACAGTGATCTGCCAAAGGCGGACTTCTGTTTGATTATGTATAAACCATGTACAAAGTCTTTTCAGCAAGGCTGCTAGGCAACCTGCTTATCTAAATATTGTAAAACAAGAGTAGGGACATGGACCGACTACTGAGTGTGCCTGGCAGTAGTTCCAGTAGCTGTGACTAACTCAAAAGCGTAACCATAAACCTGGCACAATGAGTGCTGTGGCCACGGTCCCCTTTACTGGAGTGGAACGGGGCAGCAGCTCCAGCATGTGTAACACCATCAACGGCTCTGCGGCGCTGAAAAGGCATGGCTGCACTGGAACAAATGCAGAGGCACGCTCAATAAGGCACACTGAAAACAATATTTGGTTACACTTTCCTCTTTAAAATTTGCATACTGCAGCGACACAGTTGCATTTGTGCTTGTAATTTTGTTTCTTTTTGGATGCATACACAGTCCGCATGTTTGGCTACTGGTTTATGAAATGGAGCTGGGTTATTTTACGGTTGTGCAAAGACGATCATAAAATTTTCATGTGCTCGTGTTCCCATGTTTGCAAAGGCGTATGTTTGTTTTCTGGAAGCCTGTTTTGAACCAGATGCTGTTTGGGTCAGCTTCATGCATGATGGGGTCGAAGGCTCCCACACCCTGCCCAGGCCGTCCTGAACAATCAGAGGGAGTGGGACAGTGGAGAGTGCACGTTTCAGATGACAGAAAAAAAGCCCTGCACCTGTTACGCACACATTCTTTGGCGCTTTTGTTTGACACCTCCCGTTCCTGCCGTTCCACCCAGGTCAGGGGCCAAAAAAAAAAACAAGAAAAAAAAAAAACAAAGTACAATTGGTTTCGGTGCATGTCTGTGTTGTGTATAATTTAACAACAAACAACAAACCGGTATCAGGACTGCTGAGTCTGTTACAGGATAATGGACTTCCGAGAGGCGACTTGGCATTCGTCCCCACAGCAACCCTCATAACATTGATGCCAGGGGTGAGGGTGCTGCACGCTTGTTATCTTGGTCTCTGACTTAACAATAATGTGCTTCTTGAACCAAGCCTGCAGGGCTGCATGCTGTCTCGTCTGAACTTCTAGCCCTGTTTAGAATTTCTATGGGCTTATTTGCCATCTCATTGACTCTACTGTAATGTTAAACAGACTGTTAAATGTCTTCCTCTAGCAGGTAACTGTGGTTTTGTCTGCTTGTAGTGTCAGTTTATATGATCAAAATGGATGACTACTGGGCGTTGGGATGATTGAAGAGACTGCTAAAGGAAGACTAAAACTGTGTGCGTCTGTCCTACCTGTGAGACTTTTGAAAGCTGACTGCAGGTTTTTACCTCTTCTCTCTACTCCTGCCCCTCTCGTCTTTTTCTCTCACCCCTCAGCTGCAGTTGTTGGTGTCCATTCCTCACTCGTCCTCTGCTGACATTGGCAAACGGCTGTGGGGGTCGTTTTACATGGCAAGACACGTCAGGCATGATAGAGCCGGCCTTGTGTGAGCCGACCAAGGCGCAAGAGGGGCAGGTTGCCAAGGAGGGGGAGAGAGGTAAAACGCTTTAAGACCAAACAGCCGGGAAACCACATGCCTGGCAGAGAGAAGGTGGCCAGGGTGGGAGGATAAAGAAGAGCAGAGGGGGAGACTCTTGCTGTCACTCTGTCTGCTGGTTCACCTCCATAAGGCATGAGACTAGACAGCCAGCGTGTACGGATAAAGACATTATCAAGCTGTTGATATTGGGTGTGACAGCTCTGTTAGTACTACACTGAATTATTAAAAGAATCAGTTCAGATACAGTGCCATGGTGTGTTCAGCATGATGGAAATTCTCATATTACAACAGTTATTTCCATTTATTAATTAGATACTGCTCAATAAAGAATAGAAATGTGTTGTAGAAAAATTATTTTCCCAAGTGCTGAAAACCATGATGAGGCTTGATAGCACATTGTAACGGGAGTGAAATGTCATCACCACTGACAGATCTGAATTTGACTCTTAAAGGTGTGGTAAACACATGAAAGATAAATCATACACACCTTTGTGACCACTGTTTCATTACCACCAAACAAAGTCGACCTCAATATTTACACCGCAGGAACATTAACATGACACGGAAATGTCAGCAATCGCTAAGGATGAGTCAATCTTCTTCCAGCGAATAAGCCTTTCATCTTGTCTGGTTTTACCTGTGATTGGCAGCTGTGAGTCAGTCTTGTGACTCTACACACCTGAAACCCTCAGAACCAGATGGTCCGGTTTGCACTCTGTGCTATAAGATATGACATAAGTGAATATAGGAAGGAAGGAAATTGCAAAATGCAAAGTGGATTTCACACAACTTTCCAGTTTTCTGCATGCTTGGCTGTCAGTTGTCCTCAGCAGTTTACAAAGGGATAAAACCCATGTCTCCCTGTGAAAGACGAGCATATTAACACACCGATCCATAACAATGAGGAGTGATTAAGAAGTCAGAAAAATATCCCCACTTGTTTTAGTTCACAACAGTGTCTTGTTTTACGTAAGTCTTTGGGGTCTCTGGGAGGAGAATAAAAAGGTTACCTAGCTGACAGGCATGCCTCACAATCATATGCATTACAAAGCCTATCCAATGCAACCCTATTCTAATGCCTGTGATGGCACAGAACAATGCACACTATTGTCAGATCAACAGGCAGACTTCATTCAACGAGAGCTCTCTCTGTTGCCTTCCCACAGGGGTGTCCAACCAATCAGGGCTACAGAGGGGAGGGGCTTGGGACATGTATACGAGGTCTGGGGTGACCTGCTTCAACAGCTGCCCTAATCCAGATCTAGAGACAGTTTCCCCCTCTCTTGGCACTGGATTAGACCGGATCTCACAAGGTCATTTCACCACCTTCAGCACGGCCAGTCTTTCCCATGCTGCTTTCCAACTACCAATTTTGCATGGCCCGAGTGAATTCATTCCCTCTCCCTGCCAAAATGTTTGCCCCCACTGCAACAAACTGATTGTTCATGAGGTCTGAGATAATAGTGCCTACCTCGTCACTGGTTCCAGGAGAGCATTTTTGTGTTGGCAGTCTTGAATGCTACTTCAGACACCTTCTCGGCACTCCGCCTACAAACTAACCATAGAGAAACAGCGCTCTGGGATTTCTGTAAGGAGAGTATTGTCTCGTCTTGCCATCCTGCTCTTCCTCCCACTAATGCAGCAGCCTTCAGCAGAAATGCTGGGAACTTCCGGCCTCCTCACTGCTCTGAAGAACAGTCGATGTCTGTCTGAGACACATGACAGCAACAGGGTCAAAAGACCCCCTTTTATAGGGTGAGCCTGACCAACAGCAGCCCCTGTCCCTCCTAAAATCCTCCCCTTTCCCCACTTACTCTAAGAGCATATGGGAACTTTTTAGGTCAGATAAGACTGCAGACGAGAGCGAACATGTGCAGGAGAAGCCGAGGACAGGGATCAGGGTGTTTACCACATACAGGCCGGCCTCTCTGTCCAGTACACCAGCTGTCAGAGCCAGGCAACAATGGGGTCACTTGTCCAAACAAGAGAAACGAATGAACCAATTAGGATGTAATTGTGCTTAATGGACATCAACATTCATTGTCCAAACTTTATTTTGTCGTTTGGGTTAAACATGTAAGAAATGAAAACATGATCTGCGGGGCCTTCTTTGAAAAAAATGTATGCTACCTCCACATCCGCCATCTGCTTGCTGTCTAAAAAACACTTTCCATTAGTTTTTGACCTGCTCAGCTATGACCAGCAGCGGTTTGAAACTTCATTTTGAGTCGGTCCACTCCCCACAACCCCCAAAATCCTCTCCTGCTGACATGACAAACGAGGCCAGAGTCTAATCCCAGAGCAGAGTTACAGGGTGAGAGGGGGGGTCAGTAGGTGCCCAAGGAGCCGCACAGGAAAGAGGCGTCCAGATTGTCCCCTGGAGGAAGCGAGGCTGCTGACGGCAGGCCCTCCAGGATTAGAAATGCAGAGCAGCCTGGTGAAGATGTTAACGCCGGCTCTGCGCCTGAAGTGAGGAGTGTGGCGGATAATGACCTAAGGGGCCACTGCTGGGGTCCCTGGTGCAGAGACGGATAAATATTTTTCTCATAACAACAGACTTTTGGGTTGCTGTACAAGGAGCCAAATAGGACTGTGCTTTTTGAAGAGGTTATGGCTGGGGCACAGAAATGTGTCCCAGCACTAACCTCTTTAAACAGCAGGCTTGAAACTTTTCCTGTCTCTGAAGCCTTTGTCTAGGTTTCATCACTGTGTATCTGTTTGTGTGGTTGTGGTTGCGTTGGGCTGTGCACGGGTACATGTGCGTGCTTGTGCATGTGTGCTTTTTGTGGGGGAGAGTTCACTTATGTGATATTGTTATAGCAGGTTTTTACTGCTTGTGTTTTTTTGTTTTTATGTAGAGCACACTGAGTTTCCTATTGCATGCAATGTAATATAAAAAATAAAGTTTGGATCGACTGAGACAGCTCAACAGAATTATGACTAGTAAAACTTTCAAAGAAATGACTCATCTATCTTAATCCTTATCACCCACTCCAAACCTGCATGTTATCATTTATAATACTAGTGAGTGGCGAACACTTAACATCAGTTTACAAGTGTGTGGGTCAGAAGTTAAGCCAGCCTTCTATCCCCGTAGAAGAAGGGTTCAAAATGTCAGTGGCTGTGCAGGGATCGACATATGTGGTGGGACAAATCACTTTAACCTTTCTATATCATCTTTGTGCTGGGCCTTACGAGTGTACAGAGAGTGAAGAGCATTGGACTTTGGGGATGTGACCAGGATTGCAGTGCAAAATACCAGGAAAGAATAAGAAGAAAGCTTGAGATGTAGCTTAAAAAACACCCCACTCAAAACTTGAGAAAAAAATATCCTAGCCATAGATCTTTCATCATTGTTTGAACATGTCACAACCCAAAAACAAACCATTGGCACTAGAGCACAAGGTTCAAAATCACACTTCCTCTCAGCGGGCCAATCAAACGGGTGTATCGTCAAAGCCTTTGCAGGATGAATGTCCTGCCTTAGTACTGTCACAGTCAAAAGACCCAACATTAAACCAAGGTAACACTGCTAGGGGGAATGCTGTGTTTTGTTCCTCTTTGTCTGCCTGCTATTGTGAGCCAGTAGAGTAAACAATGAGACAACATCCTATTGTAGCTCCTCTTAGTTCACACTGACATCCCCGTCTAACTTAAGGGATGTCATGGAGGCAGAAAAGCTGATGCAATAGACCAAAGTAGCGCATGTTGTGATACCCAGATAGAGAAGTGAACCACATGCAGAAACCAGCAGCACGCAGATGCTTATTAGACCAGCAGCTTATTAGATAGTACCACCGGCCAGACAGGGAGAGGTAGAAAACTGTTGTGCCCAGGGACTCAGGCTGCTGTGCCATATCAACCTAGCTGCTTCAGGCTATAGATATGACTCCTCTCCGGACAGCTTGCTTCTCAGACTCTCCACATGACTCATTATACAACTGGAGGCCGCACCACAAGAGGAATGCAAGACATCCAAGATTCAGCCATCAAAACCCCTCAAATCTGAACAGTTCAAAGTCCCAGCACTACCACGAGAAGTTTAAACCAGCACTGCTATATGGCATGAATTATATGTACCATGCCAAAACAGCTGAGGTTAAAAATAGAAGGGAACCAAAATGGCTTATCCTACATCTAACATGTGTATTGAGAGTGTGAACTCAAGCAAAGCATATGTCTCAAGCTGACTGATGAAAGCTAAACAAAGTTTTTAATACACATCTGCAGTTCAAGCAGCTGGTGTAGAATATCAACATGTGTAGATCAAACCAGTAAAGCCAACAGCCCCAGTTACCTTCCACCACCAGTAAAAAGGGGTGCAACAAATGGGCTATGGAACATTTGTCTTCCTTTTGGGTTATTGGTCTCTTAACCACAGCAAAGACTTAGCTGAGCCAATATGAGCCCCAGTTTAAGGGGAAGCTGGTGATTATAGTAAAATCAAGAAACCAAGCTAATTCTTTCCCCTAGATAGGTAAAAAAAAATAAAAATAAAAATACTTAGATATTGTCAATGTGAGACCTAACCTAAGTGACAAACTTCTCATACAACTGTCAAAGCCTTAGCCTGCCACGAAATTGATCATAATGTTATAATTACAAAAATGTATCAAAACCACTAGCAAAATCATGCCATTTGAATTCCAACTAAGCCATTCCCGAAATGTAAGCCACATACTATGCTCACATTCCTGGGCTTTCTGAAGTACCTATATGTTTCACACAATCTGTGGCACACATAAGTAGTTTCAATTGCCCATAAAGTTGGTGAAGTAGTTGCATAGAGTGAAAGAATGCAAAATCCATTGAGTGGCGGGGTCTTGTTCACCGCACAGTCGCTGTCTGCTGGCTGCCCTCAGAACACTGTCGGCACGGCGGAGTAACGTTACTAGCTAAGCAAGTAAGCTGCACTAAACTTTCTCCAGTATACTTTGTACTGTGAAATGTTTACAAAGCCTTGCTTACCTTGTCCCGGCCATTTCTTCACATTGTAATCAAGGCGTAAATAAAAAGAAGAATGTATTTTGAGGTCGTGAGTTTCGGGATAGGGATTAGTTTTCTCAGCGCACAGAGCGGGCAGAGTAGTGAGCACGGGACGGTCCTCCGATAGTGAATCCGATATGGAGTCTCCGCCTCTGCATGTGAGTCATCGGTTAGGATGGGGGTCACCTAGTCTGCCCCCCTCCCCAACACCGCCGCCCGTCTACCCCCCCTCTGACTCCCACTGGATGGTGTTGCCGACGGGACAGGCTATTCTGGTTTGAGACTCCTTATCAAGGTGATTAAAGCTTTTCAATACATTGGCGTCAGTTCGGTTAACCAACAAGTTTGCCGACTATCATTTTGCCAAGATTAAGAGATCCATTATATCAATAAAAATGTAGAGGACAGTTGGAACATCTGTCCATGACAAGATAGAATTTATTTTGATATCAACTCCACGTAATTATCAAGCGATCTTGCTTGTATAGCAACTTTTAAGATAGTAAACTAGTAAGTTGAGGTTAACTAAGAACTACTAAGACCAAATTTAAACTCACATGTCGACCGTTTTTGTGGGTTAAAAATACTGCAGATTTTTTTCAAAACGGAAAGGAAAACCCATTATATTAAAATACACAGTAAATCTTTTTTTAATGTGGCTAAATCGAATAAATACAACCGTTTTCCTCCATTTTTCTTTCATTTATTTTTTTTTTTTAACAGTGACTCAACAACGTGGTTGCTAGGCGACACGTGACTGGTAGTTTTCGGTTAGCGCATTAATATTTGAATGAACGGTGATGCGGTCACAGATGTGATCATCAGGTATTTTACAACGGTCTCTGCCTTCACACAGCCAATCAGAACTAAGAATTACCCACTTTAATTACAACTGTGCCTCCCATTCTTGTAACTGAAGTGAAGTGTGTACTGTAAGTAATTTATAACCTATGTGTTTAACTGTGTGAAAGCAGACAGAGACACCTGCTGGAATACAAGTAAATCATCATGCACTTTCAGGACAAAAGGAAAAAATATATATGATCAAACAACACTTTATTCACAATTACTATCAGCACTCAAGTCTATGGAAATATTTGCTAAAAAAAAAAAATTTCAAAGAAGCTAACAAAGGCAGGTTGCTAAAAATTACATCAAGAAGTATTACATGGTTGTGTTGTTCCTCAGGCGTAGAGTATACATCCATTCATTGTACCTATCTTTTCACAGTGAACCTTTTAAGTGCTTTTCCCGATGTAAAGAAGCTTTTATTCTAAAGCCAAAGTACCCTTTTATCAAATGTTTCTAAATAAGGAAAGGACAAACATACAAACTGAGGGCAATGAAATTTCTCAAGCAACATGTCTACCTAAAATGTCATTTTGTCAACTCATATACAACGAGGTCTGCCTCTTCAGTTTTATAAAAAATATTGTAAACATTTATATTAATTGCACAACATACATTCAAATACATACTGTACTGTACAGCAAGTTTTTATTTCTGTATTGTTATCATATAGCACCATGTAGCCTATAGCAAGCTGGACAAACTATTTGGATACTTCTACAGTGTGGTATTGACAATACAAAGGAGAAAAATGGCATCCACTATGAAGCATTCTGCCAGTGGTCCAGTGTTTGGTGGTTTGGATTGAACCATTGTGGGATAGTGGTTAGTGTAGGCCTGTTCAAGGTGTGGCTGACATGGCATAGGGTTATCAGTAACAGGATCAAGGCAGGCAAAATCTAGACACCTCGCCTCTCCGAGCTGCGAGGAGGGGATGAGGCTGCATCAAGGACATTCATCAACATTAAGATTAACTATAATACAAAAGATTATGGCAAAAGTCCATTACCATTCACCATCATCAAGTCCAGACCTCTTTTCCATTTGTGCAGACACGGTGGTGTAAGAAAAAACTGACGTCGTGTTACTGTCAGCAATCGTACTCCTAAGCACTAACGATTTTGCTAGTCGACATGTGCCACAAAGACACCATGAGGAAGCAATGATACCCAT
This sequence comes from Neoniphon sammara, assembly GCA_900302535.1. Taxonomy (NCBI): domain Eukaryota; kingdom Metazoa; phylum Chordata; class Actinopteri; order Holocentriformes; family Holocentridae; genus Neoniphon; species Neoniphon sammara. The sequence goes on along the minus strand of OMKZ01007279.1, from coordinate 14,220 downwards.
AACATCAGTGTGTAGCAGCAGAGTTCACATGTAATACACCTCATATTTACCGGTGCTTCTGTTTCCACCCAGTTCCACATGACATGAAAGAAAGCTGATTAAAGCTGATATATATTATCTACAAGCAGTACTGCACCACTGAGCGTCTGTGTTGTGGACACCATACCACCCCACTTGAAACACAGCATCGTATTGGGTGTTAAGGGTCCTGAGAGCTGGGGCTGACAGAAGATGTAAATGTGTATGAAATAATGTGTGCGGAAGAAGCGAAGCCTTGGACAGTCAGCGGAGTTCCCCATCGTTACAGCGTTTCCTCTGGCTGGTTGAAGATGATGATGGTCAGAGTGCCAGCAGTGAAGCTGGGACCAGCAGTTCTCTCCAAAACAAAACTCTTTATACAGTAGAGTAGTATTTCAGGTTGAGTTCCAGCGAAGTGTGGTCAAGGTCCTTGGGTTCGCCTGTTCTCTCTCTTCTCTTTCCTCTGCTGGAGGAACCCCGTGTGGTGGATTGTGGGATGCAGGTGGTTAACCAACCCACCCTTCCCAAATCTGGCCTCTGTGCAGAGGAAACAAATATTATAAGTTTAACATGTCGCTTTAGACATTCACTGGAAACCGTGGCCCCAGTTGTGGTCTGTTCCTAGCAACACTGCGAGAAAAAGTAAGAGAGATGACAATAACAGGACTGAGAACACAACATAATGAGACAACATCTCATCTGCATTGACTTTGACTTGTGTCAGTGAATGAAGAAAGGGAGGATGCCGCGTTGCAATGCAGGTAAAAAAGGAGTTAAGTGGAGGAGACAGAAGGAAATAAGAGAGAAGGGGAGGGGGGGTATGCTGCTGGGTCATCTGACCAAGCAAAAAAAAATCTGGATGGAGATGGGAGAGCTTGGCTGAATACAAAGGAACAGATGGGTTATGACAAACTCACAGCGATTTGGAGGAGGGCTTCTTCACTTTTGGCCTCTTTCGACGATGAACTGGCCTGAAGCATGCACAGCACGTTAACACGTGCAGGGCAAATGCACGTGCATGGAAACACACACACAGGTATATACACACAAACACACATACACACACACACACACACACACATGCATGCACGCACACACAGACACGCATATGCACAGACACATACACAGGTGCACACATACACACACACACATACACACCCACACACACAGCAGAGACAAGCAATTAGGCTTCGTTATAGAAAAGGGAACAGCAGAAGCTGAAAGCAGGCTTGCATTTTGGCCCCCATTGGCTTCTGCATGCTTAACAGGCTTTGATCACAACAATAAGGAACCGTGGCAGTTTGTACAAACTTTGAAAAGGTTCAATTTCACCACCACATCACTGTATTTTATTTCCCTGACTCCCCAGATGGCTCGTAGTAAGCAGAAACATAACCAAAGACGCACTAGGGAGGCTGCAACCTCTCTGAGTTCACAGTGTAACATGAATTCCATCTGTGGTGTTTGCAAAAGTAATCAGCTATGTACAAGACAGAGAGGAGAATACCTGTATTCACTGAAGTAATTGCGCTCTCTTCCTCCTGAAAAGAGGAAGAAGGAATATTAGTTTCAGTCTGAAATTACCAGAGACACTATAATCAATCATATTTGTCTTTGAGTTTTCGGACTGACCCTTCTCTGCGTTGCACTGCTTATGTCCCTTGCAGCTCCGCAACTCCATAAGCTGTTGATGCATTGAATTCAGAGCATTGCGGTCCAGTGTGCTGACAGCGTTAATCAGCTACAGGCACATTGAGGACAAAATGTTAGCAAGGGTTCTGCCAAAAATGACAATAAAGCGGATTTACTTTGGAAATGCAGCAGGAAAGTCTCTACCCCCTGTGCTGGGGATTAGAAGAATGCCATATGAATCATGTTGTGGGGTAATTTTATAAAGTTTTTGGACTATCGGGCACTGCACGTGTCTGTGTGTCTGTACAAATGACAAATACCTGGTATGGGTCAGTGTTGAGGTCAAAATACTCCAGGAAACCAGTAGCGAATTCACAGAACAGGAAGTTGTGTGTGTCATTGATGGTTCTGAGGCACCAGTAGGTGTTGTTGTTGGCACTGGTGCACGCACAGAACGGACCCACTGAGGGTGGGGAGAGAGTGGGCGCGACAGGAAAGGGAGGGGAACAAGAAGAAAACAGGGACAATTACAATAGTGTTCCATAATAATATTTTCAACGTATTTGTCCTGACAGAAAATAGTCCTCATAAGCCACAAAACATTCCACCGCAATTCACGTTTCCACAATTATATGCGATTCCTCACTTGTCCAGAAGGGGGCAGTCTGCCAGTGCTGGTTGTCGTGGGTGAAGCAGGTGAGGCCAGGCATGCTGCAGGTGTCGTTGTTTCGGAGCCTCTTCAGGAGTTTGCGTAGTTTCTTTCTGCGCTTCTGCTCCTTCAGCAGCCACTGCTTCTTCTGCTTGGAGGGCATTCTGATGAGAAGAAAACAATCCAGAGAAGGAGTGAGACTGAAAGGGGACAAAAATATTCCTTTCAGACTCAAACAAGATGGTGTGCAGCACATGGATTTGTTTCATTCTTACCTGAGTGAGTGGATGCGTCCTGCGTTGAGCCTAAAAGCCTCTTTGTTCTTTAGGAAATAACTGAAAAGACAGGAGATGCAGCGTGTAACTGGCGGCTGTCACATAAATAATTAGATGGTACAGTACAGTATTGATGAAGTCTCACCTTGGGGTGTTACACTGGCACTCCTCAGGTCGTACTTTCTTCAGGTGACCTTTGACCTCACGCAGGTTCTTGATTTTGGTCTGCAGGGTTTCAATCTAATCAGAGCACAAGCAAGTAAAGCCAAACAAAGTGAAAGTAAACACCATAAGCTATTGATAACCAGTGAAATGGCAGGTGTGAACTAAGGTTTTTCAAACTTTAATGATCTGGATCCTCAAATTGACTTTCATTAAGCCGCAGAACCCATTTGAAGTGATTTTTCCCTGGGGGCCCTGATATGAAAAGATAATTTAGTTTGTGTAAAGTATTAAATTGTTAAGATGTCATAAGAACATTGACAAATAGATTGAAAGTGGTGAGATACAAACATAATGTTATAATGATCACGCATACATTTTTTGTATCATAATTCCTAGTGAATTATAGTGAAATGAAACTTCCTGATTTTGCTGAGGACTCTTGGAAACCTATCAAGGACCCTTTGGGGTACCTGGACCACACTTTGAAAACCACTGAACAAGTGGATTTAACTGGAGCAGTTTCATCAAGGAGGCGGCTGGAGCTTTACCTCATGTTCAATGTGTAGTTTGTGGTCTTTCCATGCTTGGAGAGATTTGTAGAGGCCTCCATCACACTTAACAGTGTCATTCATAAGAATTGAGCACCTGCAGGGAGCACAGGACACATCAGTATCACAACACCAACTGTAAAACACCTATATACACATCTTAAATTTCTGTCTTTCTCCATACAT
>OMKZ01007277.1:12085-24080 GCA_900302535.1 Neoniphon sammara | reverse complement strand
GTTGGGCCTCTGCGTCGCCTCTAGCAAGGTCTCTAAACCGTCCAGGGCGCTCTGGCTCTCTGAGTGTGTCTAACCTTGATTTGCCCAGGGAGCATTTGCTGCGAACATATTTCTTTTTTGGCAGTGCCCTCTTTCACACCCATTCAGTCTCAGATATTCACACCTGGGAGCTGCCCGGTGCAGCCGGTCTTCTACGGTTTAACTCGGTTAGAAACCAGCAAATGGATGTACCTTCCATTTCTGGGTCCATTTTGTTGTTTGGGGTATTTTTTTTATTCCCGCGGATAGCAGGGCAAGATATTATTATATTACTGTATTATATTTTCAGTGCAACTACAATGGAGTTTGATAGCAAAAAAAAAAATTCAGGTCAGGTTTTGGTGTCAGTCGCTCACAAACAAGCAAGCAAGAACATCTTTCATCCATCGTTTGTAAAAAAGGCAGAGATACCAATTACTCCACCACAGATTCAACAGACCAGAACACAAACAGCCACAATTTTGCATTATGAATAAGGAGTGTGGCCCCAATGTTCATAAACTAGCTGGCTGGCTAGCTATATATATTTATATATTATCATCTTTGATTGAAAGCAACAGCAAATAAAAGAGGTTACACACTGATGTCAGAAAGCTGTGAGACAATTATTTAAGTATGTAGTATGTATGTGCTACTGTTCTATTTTTTACTACGATGATATCAGCCTCACCGACATCGTTATGCTGAATTATGAAAGTCACTTGTGAATAAATCAGGATGATGTCAGAGGAGGTTTTGGCCAGAGGGGAAGATTAGATGCTGCACAAATTGTCACTGAACAACAAATTGCATTTATCTGCTGATCGGATTTCCCAACGACCACAAAGCTCTTTGTGCAAGAGTGCGAATCTGAGGGAACGAGTGGAGAGTTTCATTCCAAAATAAAAGAGATGTCATTTGAAAAATGCGAGCCCCATTCAAGAAAATCAATTGCTGGCACAAAAGAAGAACTTGCTATTAAATATTATTGAATTAATCCGCAATTGTGAGCCCATTACTTCCAAAAACAAAAACATTTAATCTTCTTATTAAAAACTAGGAAATCGGGTAACAAATGTTTTCCTCAAAATTGGATAAAGAGTGTTTTGGAATGAAACTCTTCAAGTTATCATGTGGTCCTGTCTGGCTCAGTGGGTCGATCATGGCATCAACATAATGTGATAAAGACAGAACAACTTACATATGATGGCCATGAGGGAGTTAAAGTTGCCGATGTTGAAGCATTCACGAGCCACATCAATGAAGAACTCGATGACGCGGGCTCTGTGTTTCTTCTTCACAGGCTGTTAGCACAATGGAAATCAGCGCATTAGCCCTCAGGACATTTTCTGGTAAATGTTTTGTTGGAAATCAGCTATTTGCTCAAAGTATCATTACCATAGAAGCTGGTTACTAAAATGCTAGGTACCATTAGTTTTGTCACAATGCTGCATGACTATCATTTTTAAGCCACATTTTTCACTATGTCTTAGTGAGATGGATGAATCAGCAAGAGAGACAGAACTAGGAGTAAAGCACAGGAATAGCAAGCATTTTTGCACAATCTTGTTAAAAAAAAATGTTCAAAGAAAAGCATATTTTTGTCCTTGCAAATATAGTTGATGTTTGCTTGTTTTGGAGGCTGTTTGCCTTGTGATGATCACCAACTGGCTGTTGTAGCCTAGATTCCCCACCTTTTTATTTACAACTACATGACTGATTGTAACCCAAAGTTCTGGGCTCTCTTCGTGATACCGATCATCCTCTTTTTTGGTCCACTAGAGCAGTGAGGTTTCTTATCCAGGGCGGAAGCTGGCTCCATGCTAATCACTCACCATGCAGATCTCTGTGGCCACCAGATAACTGAGTCTGTTGAACCATTCCACATAAGCTTCAAGGTTGCTGGCCTTCTTGTGATCGCTGAAGCAGCTCTGCAACAATAAAAACAGATGTTCAATTAGCACTTAAGCTAATAGCTAAGCAAGAACAATGCTGAACTGGTAAAATAAAGCTGATATTTGCTTTTTTCCCCCCTAGTCTATGAGTCATTGAGCACACAAAATAAACTCTTAGCTCAGTGGGCCAATGCAGCCACTAATGGTCAGCTTCACACTGCTTTCCATAAGCACAATTGGGATGCTCTGTTATTCAGATTATGCAGGCTGGTCCTTTGTGTTCATTCCTCTTGATCTAATTCCACACATTCCTTTGGCCTTACGCCACTCTCCCCCATGCAGTGTTTCCCGCCAGCGGTCACCTCTCGCATTCAAACACACACACACAGCTATTCCTGTCTTTTCCAAGTGGATTGCTGGGGGTACGATGTGGGCTAGCCTGAGGCACAAAAGAGAGCCTTAACCCCCGCCACCTTTCTTCCAAAAAAGCCTGTTGCCTAGCAGCAGAACGCCAGACGAGAAAGCCCACCATCCACCCCACACTGCCAGACACACACACACACACACACACACTCCCCCCTTCCCAAAACAAACCCTTGGCAGCTCTGGTTGCTAAGCGATGAGGTGCATGCATGCCCATCCAATTCAGACACTGGGATGTTTTCAGAGGAAATTGTGGATGAGGTGAGTGTGTTTAAGGAGCGGATATTTGGTCTGCTACTATGGTATGTGTGGGATTCACCGTCTCCTTGCCCCAAAATCGTGTCCTTACAGTGACCTGCAATAGGTCAGTCGCTGGGTAATGTATACTTAATATCTGTCTGGAAGAGAAACTAGGCCATCTCAGTGTAGCTATATTAAACAGAGACAAATTAGGTCTGCGCCGATGTTAGTTAAACTGGATTCCAGCCAAGTGGATTGTATAACCACATATGCTTTTCTTGTGTAGTGGGTTCCTTCCATAAAAGCATGCAGACATTACCTTATCGTTGTCCAGAGGGTCTTTCTGAACGAAAGCTTGGACGAATTCTTCGGGTCCAATGTAACTCAGTCTCTCCTGAAAAGGACGGCAAAGGGCAATTAATTCCCCCGATCCATCTTTGGTTGGGTCGATGTCGATTAATGTTCTGCCTGGGTTTATATCACCTTGAGCCCATTGCTCTTAAAAAAGCCTTGGAGAAACCTGTAGAGGTTCTTCACATTGCAACCATAAACGACCTTAAAGAACTTTTTAAAAGAGTTTAAGGGTACTTCAAGGAACCCTTAAGACATATTTTTCTATTGCAAAACCCTAAGGTTATTAGCTCTCTTTGTTTCTTGGAAGAACCCTCATGAACCCTGAGTTTTTCCAAGCTATTGATTTGGTTTCTCAAATGACAAGCTAACATGTAATGGATATAAAGTGGTGGTAAAATGCCGTGGTTTGAAATCGATGCAGCAGCAGGTCAGAAGTGGGAGAGGCCGCAGGGTTTGGCTCACCTCGACCACACAACTGATTTCTAATTCATCATACATGTCAGCTGTCCCCTGTCTCGCATGTTCTCCTCTCCAATATTGATTTGCTCTCATTCCCCAAGGGTCATATTCCGATATGGGCGTTAGTCATTAGCAGGATTTCCAATGTTCCTTTGCAAGATAACACATTCTATCTTGGCTTGACATGTAAATACTGGTAAATAAGACAGACTGTTGAGCTTTTCTTGAGGTGTCACGAACCTAATTCAACATTTGTGATAGGAGTTGCCCACTTGATAACCCCTATGACATACGCAAAGATCAATAATCTATTAAATCCCAAAAGCCTATCTTCTACCAAGTGCATGAGTTTCCATGATGGGTCACAGTGATTACTCATCCTAAGGCTTCTAATTCCTGAGTAACACTCACCAGTTCTATGTGAGTGAGCTGCTGGGCGACAGTGAACGGGTCATTGCAGATGGACAGCAAGTCTCTCTGGATGGCCGCCTGGGGCTTCGTCTTCAGAGCAGACAGCCTCTCAGCCGCCGTGGCATTGATCTTGACCAGGGCCTCCTCATACTGACTTAGCACTGTCAGCCTCCTGATGAGGCCCTGGCTCATCTGGCCCACGGCCTTCCTGTAAACCTGGTGGACACATGGAAGAAGGGTGGGGAGGAAGGGGTGGAGGGTGATGAAACAAGGTGAAAGAAGGGAATCAGTTAGTTGTAGCGAAGGTTAACGGCTTTAAAGGACATTTAGGAGTTTTTTGGATTGGGCCCATATGGGAACCCCACAAGCTTCCATGATGAAAACCTTCATATATAGGTGATGATACTTCCATGAAACTCTTAACATACGGGAGCTCTTCAAGCAACCCTTTGGGGACAATCTTTGGATCTTAGAAAACATGAAACGGATCAACAATTTGGCTGATGTTAAAGCAACGAAATGAGTGTGGTTACTTCACTTTTCCATTAGATTTGGTGACTGAGAGCTAAAAAGAGAAGAAGAAAAAGAGACACTATGGCAAAGATAGAGGCGAGAGTGATATCTCAATCTGACCAAAATCCACAACCCAGTAGCATGCATGCAGCCACTTTGTTTAGCTGAGCTGTAGGTATTTTAAATTAACCTAGCCACAGCTCTGTGGCCGAGAGTGATAACAACCTCTATGGAATTTATAACACACATGTTCATTACATGTCAGCAGAAATAACAGCAAACTGATGCCAACTCCCGGCCCAAACCACAAAACATCCCTAAAAATCTGGCACCTCTGTTTCAAACAAACAATCCACTCGGTCGCACTACAACAACAAATCGGATCTCTAAGGGGGTCACAGTTGCGCAAGCCTCTTCCTGATGGACTGATGAAGGTCTCTAAGCTCAGGCAGATGTAGCAGGGGGCCCTTCCCCGGCCCCAGGGGTTGAGAGGTCATCCTGTTTTGAGCCTTTCCCTGGACGTTAACTCAGTCCAAGCCACTATTAGATAACTGGTTCCTTACTGACACACTTTACAACAGCAGTTGCATAAGGGGATCCTTAGAGAGAAAGAGGCCATGTGTGTTTGATTTTGTGTATGTGGAAGAGACTGGGTGTGTATATGTGACTGTGTGAGAGTAAAGGAGCCTGCTCATGGCCTTTTTCCATACCACTGGTATGAGCTGCTCAGAAAATTTGGGGTGAGGAGGCCCCTTTTTCACGACCACATCCCCTCTCTCTGCACTGGCTGCCAATTAAGCCTCCAGAATCTAGGTTCTACAAACAAGTCTCAAGTTCAGCAGGGTGGGAAAGAACACAGTTCTCTGGGAAAGCTAGCCTTCTAATGGATGTGGAGGCCGAGTGCCTGGACTGCAAGCGGGTGTCTGCTCTCTGAGCCGTCAGTGTGGTGTTAAGGCACTTGAGAAAATGAATGGACCCTCATCAATCTGCTGAAAGCAGTGAGGGCAGGACTTTTACTGAAATTCACTTTCCAGGGTGTAACTAATGCATTTGTCTGACGCTGGTGTGCTGGCTATGGGTGTAATAATGACACATTTATCCACACCTGAGCCAAACACCTATGACACTGTGGATATTACAGTTTTGACAAGAAGTGATTGCAAGGATGTGGGATTTGAGAGAGGGAAGATAGGATTGGAATAGCTTCTCTGAGTGGAGAGTGAGTGGAGAGATAAATTAATGCATACATTGATCTATGCTCCTCCGCCTGCTGTAATCATAACTTAGTATCATGCAAGCAAAGGGGTGCAAAGTCACTTTAAGACCCTACCATCAAACTTACTATCCCTGGACACAACAGGTAACCATATATCAACTGCACGGAAATACCTTCATTTAGCATTCATACGTCGAAACCGCACTATCAGTGTCATCACTGAGTGTGTTCAGCTAATGCTTGACCATGCTCATGCACAGTTGGACAACAGTAAGACAAGCCACCAGTGAAACTCGCTCCAGTTGCCACTTCAAAGTCCACCATCTGCCATAGCTTCTGTCTCCACTACGAACAGAGGACAGGCCAGGGTCGGCTAAATATAACAGCAGATCTTGGCGATAACAGCATGCCTGACATTTCTAAGCAGTGGGAGCCACAATTGCTCATCACAACAATTGGCGACTCGAATGAGGGGGCTTAGCGTGGGCACACTGTTTCCTATGCATTTGACCCTGGCATTGGACCTGAGCTGGCAGACGGCTGCTCAGTGCAAGTCACCATGACAGAGCGCATGGCTGATGCATGCCGCCCCTTCACTTGGCGGGCTTTTTCCTTGGCCACGTGGCATCACTTCCTGCGGAGCACCACCTGATCCGAGCCAAAGGGCAGCTTGTTTTTAGCATGTAAACCAAGCAGCACTAATGGAGCAGTATAAATAAAATTCCGGTATCAGGTATGGACACTTCTCTGCCTACAGAAAGTGCCAACTTGAAACTTCACAGGGAAAAATAAAATTGCATCCAAAACAGCAGTGAGTGAGCACGCCATGCAGGGAAAGCTGGACACACCAGCTGGACTCACCTTTTGGAATGCAGCATCACAGGCTGGCTGGGCTGGTAAATATGAGTGTGCTGTGCAGTTTACTGACATTGCCTTAGATGATCTCTGGGAACTGAAGTTCATTTTTTTTTAGCTCTTACTGCCATTTGCAGCTGCCAGCGTGCAAAGTCGCCTATAGTGCCACAGAAAGCACAATGGCACCTGTCATGGAAAGGTGCATGCACCATATTTGGTTAAATAACAATACCAGTGCAAGAGAGTGCCTTACAGCAAAAGCATGAGGCATCTAATCTGGATGTATAATGATCTGTTTCTCTGCATTAAATCAGCCATAGTTATCGCAATAAAGCACAAAAGAGTTGCCACGAAATGAAAGCAGCACATTTTAACAGAAGGGTAGAACTCACTTGCTCGGAGTAAGTTCAGATCGAGATCACAGTGCCTGTTTATTTCTCAGCTGCTGCCTCCCTATATATCCAACCACATCCATAATGACAACCTTACTAAAGAGATCAAGGTCCTGGAATGTTTTGAGTGTGGTCTGGATACAACTTTCACCAGATGTTAGGGGCATCCATTCTGGACTCGCATCGCTACCATCCCTTTCCCGGAGCACTGCGGTCAACGCTCTGAAGAATCAGCGTCTAACTCAGAGGTCAGTGAACTCCAAAGCCTTGAATCCCTTACTTATGGTTAGACACTGTGTTGTGTTTTCAAACATGGTTTTCAGCATCTGTGGGAAGATGCAAATCGGATCTGATCAAATGCATGCTGTTGTCGCCATGACTGCTTCATCAAATTCAAACAGCTTGACTCCTTCCAAGAAACGTCCTGTTGCGTTGGCTTCCAACTTGTGACAGGAAGGAACAGAGGGGATTCCGGAAAGCTCGACCCAGAGCGCAGAATCATGTTTCTTGATAAATGGGGGTTATTCTCTGTGGGGTCATGGGGAAACAATACCACAACTCAAGCTCCTCTCCCCATTTGCCTGTGGCAACACGGGAACCTGAGGTACAAAAGCTCTTTCTAAGAACCGCTTGAGAACTGTCTGCGTCACATTGTACCGATCACAAGCACACGTGCCCACGGCTAGCACGATATCAAGCACAAGTGTACAAGGTTGCATTGTCAAAGAGTCACGTATCTCATGTTTTTGACCTTTACACATGCGGAGAAAGGTGACTGAGCAGCTCAGTTTCAGTAACACAATGTTTTACACTCATAGTACCTCATGCAAACAGTCTATTTTACTGCTGGCCTTTGAGCAGGTCTTTGGGAGGATCTTGGGGGAAGATGGTGAAGGGCAGCTCTACCCTCAACAGTAGTTACTGAGCACGGGTAGCACGTTGCTCGTTCAGATTTTCCCTGGATTCAAACCAGCCTCCCTGACAGTGCAGTCAGTAATAAGCCTGACAAAAGCAACGCCTGTGGCTTTCAAATATCTGGATACACTTGAAAGAAGAAATGTGGCACATCATGATTTTATTTTGTTGTTTACTGGACTCTGATATCACCAAGAAGGAAAACACCAGGGAGTCTCATGATAAGTGGTTTTCTGTTAAATCACGGGCAGGATCGATCTCGACTATAAAAAATATCAGCGGAGGAGTGGTGTGAATGTCAATCGTAGCCGATGCACTGTGAAATACAAAGATGCTTGTGCGACCGTACAGACCCAGGGTTCAGCATTCGTTCCTTTGTGCATGACTGAGTGGGTGTGTGTTACTGCAGCTGATTTAATGTGTGTCTCCAGGCAAACATCAGCCTGCCACTTAGTCACAGCTGTGTGAGAGGTTGCACAAGGACAGCAGATATGGACTGATGGGGCAGGAGGCAGTAAATGTGTCTGCAGTGTCATGGGAGAAATATATTGATCTGTAGATCACATCAGAATCAATACCCGTGCTTGTACTATTGATGAGTCATGTGACACCTGCATGAGAAGCGGGATGGGTTGTGTTTTTCTTGCTTGAGAGACAGAGGGATCCCATCCATCAGGACAGATGGACGTTCATGTTTTCCATCACTGTCTGGTCCTAACAACCCCCTGCTGCCTGTGATTAGCACCACCCCCCAAAAAAAACACACAAATGAAACTCATTCCCATGCAGAGCACACCAAGACGCATGTGCATCCATAGGGTCATGCACTGACAGCAGTCTGATTCATAATCAGTGGCGCTAACCAAATTATTTGTTCTGACTGGAGAGAACAGCAGCGGGCATGATGACACTGATGACATGAAGGAAAAGAACATTTGATATAACTCGATTAGAGCGGGAAGAGGTGAAGACAGTTTGTGAAAACATTGATCCTTTCATAACTATTTTCCAGTGCAAAACAACAAAGAAAAAAAAGAGGAAAACTCATCTGGCGTAGAACATTTGCAAGTTCTTGTAGCTACTGTTCACTTCTGTTGTCTACATTAGCTTGTGCTAGCACTTCTTTTCATGACTTGCGTAGTATGACTCACTGCGTGTTAAAACCACTTCTCTGTGTCAAGGACGGGAGGTTTTCATGTGCAACGTTTGTGTGAATAGCAAAGAAAACAGTTCTAAACCCCCCAAAAACCCTTTTATCTAAACAGCCCCGTGGAGGCAAACGAAGTGCTAAGCCTGCTGCATTCAGCTCAGCAGTGGTGGAACAATTCAAATGCTGCCGAGGAAGGAGCGCACCAGAGATGACAAAAAAAAGGCCACCTAGCCCGTGAACAATAGCCCTTTTCTTTCAGTCCGGCCAGCCTCAAAAACTGCTTTGTTGCCAGAGAGCCCCCTCACCCCCTGACCCTCTTATCTGCAAAAAAACACCTCTGGCTTTGCTGCACGTGCAGCCTGCAAAACAGCAGCCAACAGCTAATACTCTTTCACACAGAAACTTCTTAACATCCGTCTTTTGTTCATTTATTATGTAATGATCACGTTTACTACTCAGATAATGATTTTGTTAGCATAATAACCTCTTTTGCTGCTGAACTAATACAGCAATAAGAACCTTTTTGTTTCCTGTCTATGGTGAATAACATGCAGAAATAACAACAGGACAGCAGGTCCTGACCTCATCTCCACTGGCCAGCCGGTGGGTCAGCTCCTTCAGGCTGCGCATCATCCTCTCGTCCCTGAAGTCGTAGGGGAAAGTTTCTGTCCACTCCGTCAGCAGCTGGAGGATCTTGGGACTGATCTTCCTGATTCTCATCTGCAAGGCAGGACACATGCATGAGCGAGGAACATGTGGCATTGGAAGAAGAAGGAGAGATTTGGTTTTTGGGGAACAGGCAAGACTTGTGGTCATAGCCTCTTGGTTCAGTAAGGTGATAGACTTGATCCTCAATGGATCTGCAAATATATCCCTGATTTGACTCAAGATTATCTGCATCACCTCCTTTTCCCATGTATAGTACCAGAAGGAAACTAGAAATTCAAACAGCTGAGGAGAGATGGTACACTGGATTTTTTGCATACCTTGTCAGCCTGAGGGTCAGTGAGTCGCTGCTGCTCCATGCAGAGGTGACACACCTTGGACATGAGCTCATATGGGTGGATGAAGAGGCGAGAGCTGAGCAGAAAGGTGAAGATGTACGTCCTCTGTTGGAGGGAGAGACATTTAGTTAGGTTTGGGGAGTAAAAACTGTGGAGGGAAAATAAAGGATGTGCAGGTGAAATAAAGTGATTCCAAGTGGTTTAAGACAACAAAAGACAAGTGTGAATTAGACATTAAAGCCACATTACATCAAAACTCCAAATGGAAGAGACTGCTACATAAAACAGCAACATGCATAAATAGCAAGTTGGGGGGAATGAAGGAAATTCAAATATCCCTGATGAACAGAGAGAGAACAAGAAATAAGGAGGAAGGAAAACAAAGGCAAGTGAATTTTTAGTGTCTGCTCTTCACAGGGTCTCAGCACACCACAGCCTCTTAACACAGAAAAGCCTTTACTTTTTAACTCTGAAGACTTTTATACTCTGCAAATGAAAAGAGAACAGCAAAGGTAAAAAAAGAAGAACTGATGAAAAAAATATGGCTCACATCTGGATAATAGTCCACGGTGGGGACCAAGTGGTGAATGAGGGCCTCCAGAGACCCGGACACCAGGTTGTTGTCCTGGTAATAAAGGCCGCCATAGCCCTCCTCCTTTGTCTGGTACAGGTTTTTGTTGTAGCCGCCGGTCCCCAACTGCCCCGTGAACGGTGGAGTCTGAGGCATGTTGTCCTGCAGGGGAGAGGGGGAAAAACACAGGGGCGGTCAGAACAATGGCTCTTTTCTGACAGATATTTCAGCCGCAGACGCTGATGATGCGGGGCGGCAAAACAAATCCGCAAAAATAGCTCTCGGACACAAACACAGACGACACGGTTTGTTTGGGCAGAAAGCTTTGGTCGCGGTGAACACCCTTCCTCTGCTGGATTCCTGCTGTCCAGTTCAAGGTTTCTGGTTTAGGGTTTAGTTTGTTTGGATGTACCAATGGTAACGACTGACTAAAAGGGAGTAGGAATACAAACTTTGCGGTTGAGACAAAGAAAACCAAGAATGAAAAAAAAAAAGAGGAAAGGCGAGCAGGAGTGTTATGAGTCATCTGCATCACACGGAAACACTGGAACAGACCGGTTTAAACTTTATTGAACTTTGACCCTGCTGAACTAAACAGGGAGTTGAACCCCCTACCATTTACCTATTGCCCTGCACGGGGAATTGAACCCTTAACCCTGGCAGTGTTAGTGCCTTGCTCTACCCACTGGGCTACACAAGACCGCAGCAAATTACAGGCAAAGCATAACTGGGCAGTTGTGGGCATTCGGTGTATTGTGCAATAGTGTAAGAAACAAAAATAACCCCCGAGATTGAAGACTAACACGGGAGAAACAGCAGAGACAGCACTTTATGACCTTTAAACAGAGAAATAACAGAATCCGTCCTCAGCTCAGAATGAGGCAGAGGAGGGTTTGGGATTCACACTGCTGCAACACCTCCGCTAAATCCACTGTTCATTTATTGAAAGAGGTATCTAATGATCGAGCCTATAAAGAAAGCTCTATGCCCACGTGCGCACACACACACACACACACACACACACACACACGAAAGAGACACCAAAAAAACGTGCAGGAGCTTGTGAGAGACTCAGGGCCGAGCCGTGAGCCGGGGCTGTTGTCGCCCTGCGGGATGTAACAGGATGTTCCCGTTACCACGACAACACACTGCTCACGTTGTCTGAGAGTTTACTTCCTGGGCTGTGCAATGTGTTTGGGTGTGTGTGTGTGTCTGAAAAAAGACAAGAAGAGAGAGAAAAAGAGAGAGAGAGAGAGAGAGAGAGATGCCTCTGTAGGGATGTAACTGATTACTTGATTGTCGAGTGATCTGTCAATTCTTTTTTTGATTAATCGATTAATCATGTAGCCTATACAGAATCATAAATACTAAGAAAAGTGCATGACAAGTGATCAGAGCCTAAAGTGATGTCTTCAAAAGTAAGAAAACTTAGAAAATCTTAGTGAAACTGGAATCAGCAAATGTTTGGCATTTGATGAATCACTAAATAATCTGTCAACACAGCTCTAATCAATTCGCTGTTGATGGACAAATCAATTACTGTCCTGTCCTTGTGTGATGTGTCAGCCTCATGCCATAC
>OMKZ01007257.1:2308-12559 GCA_900302535.1 Neoniphon sammara | reverse complement strand
AGGTTGATTATGTTACATAAGGGTATTAAATGATTATCACATGTAGAGTAGAATGTAACAGAGATCAATATATTCTCCAGTGGTACTTTTTTCTCTTGGGTACAATGAAAACAAATTAATTCCCTTTGGGCTGCGGTTGATTTGTGCTATATAGAGTCATGTCTCTCATGTCTCCTTTGTTTACATGGACCCCCTCTCTTGCAACAGAGGAGGTCTCTAGTTGTAACGCACCACTCCAGCGTTGTTTTTCCCTTCTGTGTTCACATATGTCATGCATTCCTGTGGTAAATGCAGGCGTGCACCCTGTCTGTGGTTGTGACACAGAGCACACGCAGTGCCACAAGCAACCTCTCAGACAACGCATTCTGCCTTCAGAGAGAGGCGCTCTTAAACACATTTTCACTTTGGATAGATTCAAACATCCAAAACACATTATCAGTTTAGTCACATGTTAGAAAATAGAAACACAGAGACCCACAGGATTTAGTCATCACACGCTGGGGATGTTTGCAATCTAAATGCCCATGATTCTGTAGAAGCCGTATGAGAGTCCTAAAGGGGAAAATAACAGAATGCCTCTGTAACTGAACTGTTATTGAAGTAACATGGTCAACAGAGCTTTTAGGGAGTTGTGGACTCACGATTATTTTTTGACCCCTGTAACACCTGGCAGTAATATCTCTCTCAAATCCACAATGTGCATAGATATGACTGAAATATTTTTTCACCTGACATGAAATTGCAGCTTTAGTCTACACCACACTGACTAGACACTGTTCCCAGACTTGCTCCTTCACACCGAGCAGAAAGCCTGGAAGAAGGTCCCTGGTTTTAGTGGAAAAAGGAGAGAGCTAATAAGACCCACCCACTGTCCTATCATTGGTCTCAAGAGTTGCCCCTTCAAATTTGAAAGGAAAATGCAACTTGTTAATGCTCGCAGTGATTTGTACAAGTCTCTTCAATAGCTTGATTGAGTGTTATTTCCAAGAGCTCCATATTTTGCCGATGTCTCATTTTTTGTCTTCACTCTGTGGGTTTCCTTTGAAACTCAAAATTGTCTCTATTCTGTAAAAGAAGTCCAAGGAAATAGGGGGGCTTTGCCAAGGTTATACACTGGCATATATTATATAGCTGCTGTAGGCATGCATCACATCCCTGCCAATTTTGGTGAAAAACACAAGCACAGTAGATCGCAATGTTAAATTACATTATATTCCTATCAAGGTTATATCATTCACAAAACCTCCCCCTGGGCCAATCTGTAACACATCCCACCATGTTTTATTCAAATCAGGCTGGTCATGTAACAGTTTGGGCTTTTGACTTTAAAATTGTGATCTTCATTGTTAACTACCCCATCAGGGTGATCAGTGTCATGTGACTGCCTGAATAAGGTGCCAAAATCCATCAGCCATCCAAGTTTTGCCAAAATCTGACAAGTGCTGTCTGAGATATCAAGTCTGAGATAAAAATTCTGACCTTAAATTATAGTGCCCACATTAAGAAAATCAGCATAATTTGTAAAGACAACTGGATTTGCTTAGTGAGTTTCATGTCAAATAAACTTATAGTGTATTTAATCAATCACGTTTAACACTGGATCACAGTATAAAGACATACCATCCCTCTGAGTTTTGTCAAGACCAGGCACTCACTCATGGCACGGGGGACAATAACAATTAACACAATGTCAATAATGGCAATGTGGAAGAGAAATTCACCAGTTGCTGTCAATCCCTGACAGAGCTGGCATTTAGAGGATGTGAGCCTATTCCCAGGTGGACAGTTGACTGGGCCACCCAGTTTGGACTCACCAAGTATCCAGAGAGTTTCCATAAATCTGTCAGGAGGGAAGGAGCAGACAGATTTGTTAACAGTCTTTCCCATTCATCAGGCCTGTTGGGATGCAGAGGGAGGACCTAGAGGGGAGTGATAGTGATAAAGAGGCACTTCTTAGCTGGAAAGGAGTGAATCTGCCAGCAAAGCCCTGGACTGCTCCTGTGTGTTTGTGTGTGTATGAATGAGTGTGTGTGTATGTGTTCCATCAATGTGAGTGGTGTGGCGTAATGGGAGTGCTGAAGCAGAAGAGGATCAGAAATCTGCTTAGTAAGATGTGCAGTAACACATGTGGGGAGTGCCTGCAGAGTGGTGCAAAATGGACAAGCACGCACATACACTCACACAAAAACACACACTCTGTGTTGGCAGTGTCCTTGGTGGCAGTTTTTTCCACTTTTGCTCTTTCTCGCTGAGCTTCTCACTCATAAGCTGATAAACACACACACAATCAAGGTACAGTAAGGTGTGTTGTGGGCTTATTGTCCCCACTGTTTCACTGCCCTCTGATTGCTTTGTACATGTGTGTGAGTGTGTGTGGTCTGTGCACATGCCCTGTTGTTCCTACAAGTGTGCTTGCGACCTTACACCACCCTCATAAGGGACTGGAGGATCTGTCTGCTGCGAATCCAAGCTGTGTGTGTGGGCTGTGTCTCTTTGTCAGGACTAGTCATGAAATGTTCCAGTGTGCCCTGTTAATTCTCTGCGGAAAAAGGCATTTTATTTGTCCAGTGTTCTTCATGGTGCTGTATACTGGAAGAAACACACTGCTTATATTATTTTTTCCTCTTTCGATTTATGTGTATTGCAAAGTTTGCACAAACTAACTTAACTCATTTTAATGTAATAGTCTAAATCACAAAATGGGGCTGTTGAGACCCAGTAGAGTTTCCCTATTTGCCTAAATGAAATTCTGACATCACCAGGAATGGATAGTTCTTTGCCCAAAGGAAATGTTGAATTGAAACTTAAGAGTGAAATACAAGCAGTCTCCTCATCAGCCGAGAATGAGCCAAGAAAGCTGAACTCACCAGCATCACATCTCTTGTTTCTGCAGTATGCTTTGGTGCAAAGCATCACAGATTGGCCAGATAGGTAAACATGAGCTGACATCATCATCATCTTGAGCACATCAGATGACTTCTGGGTATTGAAGTTAAAATTTTTCAAAGTGTTACCTGTCGCTGCCATTTGGAGCTGCCAACTCGCAAAATCGCCCAGAGCAGCTTTTAGTCAGGTCCACCAATCAAGAATACATTTCTGTGTAAGCCAGTGACACGACAAGAAACTTGATTCCAAGCATCAGTGAGTTTTGAACATTTTATCATCATCTTTGGTATACTGTGATCAAAAAGATGGAAACAGAAGAGATCTAGTGGAATAAATAAGCACTTCAATAATGTACTAGCTTTTGGTGTGATCATCTTAGCTGTCTGACATCTGGCTAGTCTGTCCACTGATATAGGCTGTATACTGTGTATACACATGCATACACACACACACACACACACACACACATGCTCTTTCTCACCTCTCCCTTTCTCCCTCTCAAGTGCGTGGCTTGTGGCTTGGCTGGTAGAGAACATTACGTAACACTGCAAGCTGACAGATATCCATTGTTATTAATAGTCGTAATATTGCTGTTCATCTCTGGGGGAGCATTTGTAGTGCTGCTTCCTCCCACAGGCGTCTAATAGAAGACACGCTCTCCGCAGGTTTAAACAGATTTACTGGATTCAGAAAGCAGAGCTCCTTAAAAACCACAGAAAAACTGGCAGTCAGCCCCTCTCAACACTTACACAGACGAAAGAGAGCCCTTTGTATACTAGCTGTTTCACTCATTTTATTTACATGATCGCACCTGTATCTTGCCTTTCAGGGGCATACATACGGGCTTAGTGCTGTGTTGCCCAGAGTATGAGTCATCCCTCTCTTTTCCTCTCCATGCCTCCTCTCTCTGTATCTTTTCCCTGTCTCTCTCTCTATCTCTCTCTCTCTGTCTCCTTCACCTCTGCACAGAAGGAAGTCAGTATACAGGCAGTTGGAACGGCAAAAGAGAGCTGTAAGGAATGCAGCATTATTCTCTTTTCTCTCACTGGCCTCTCTCTTTCTTCCTGGCTACCTGTTTAAAAGTAGGATCTCCTCTAATTATTGAGGTAACAACGTTTGATGCAACATTCTATGGCTCCTGTTTTCTTCCATAATATTTTATTGCAATATTTATTTTCCCGCTGTCTGGTTTTAATGCATAATTTACCAGTCAACCTGAAGGGGTTTCTCATATTTCATGGGAGCGGAGCATTAGAATTCCCTAATTGCACCAAAAAAAAAGCACAAAGCAGATTGCTGAAGCCACAGTTTAGCCGCTGTTTACAGCAGCAACAATTTAACAGTCCCTTTTTTACAATGCATTGTCATGCCTAAATTTATGTTGCTACATTTTGATGGAAAAAAGATAGAGAGACAAGGGCAAGACTGACAGATGGGACCTCAAGAAGAGCAGTGGGGGAATCTCTGTGCATCCTCTGACAGCCTCTACCCAGCAGAAATTTTGACATTGAACAGATGCTGATACAAAGGCCTGCACAAACATTGAAAACCCATCTAAATATAGTGTCGAAATTAAAGCTGAGAAAACATTCATAGCTGCTACCTGCAGTTTGTGCAATCAGTACATGTTCTGATTATGTTGTCGAAGGTTGTTTTGATAAGTGTTTTCACTGTGCCATAATGTTGTATTGCAAAAACAATGTATGCTCATTTGGGTTAAACACTTAACTTATCTCCATAGTGTATGTTGCCATTCATCAAATGCTTCCTGGGATAGTGAAGGAGATACAGATAGATAAATGGTGTAGAGGAAAAAAGGAGACAGAACAAAAGCCATTTGAATACAGAAATAGAAACCAGCAAAATGTGAAAAAGTTGGACAAAACGAAGGATGAGTGATCATCTGATTTTGCCCAGCATTCAGCCTGTTGTCTAATTGTGACTGGACTCTGTAAGGATGCCTCATGTCTGCAGAGGACATGGGAGAGATGGGGAAGGTGGAACGATAGACAGTGACACTGAGGGGCATGACAGATAGAGAGAGAGAGAGAGAGAGCAGTGCGTGCAGATAGTGACTGGTGTATATTTGCTGGTGTGTGTGTGCAGCAGCGCGATGTGTGTGTGTGTGTGTGTGTGTGTGTGTTGTGTTGCATCCCTGCTGGCAGTGATGCAGCAGTCTGGTTACAGAGCCTGTTAGCTGTGTGACATTGGGGAAATGTTTACCCTCCATGGGAGAGTTTATGTCTGCATTACAGATCAGGCTTCAACTGTATACACATGCTATCACAATGTATCACAAAGCAAAATAAATGAAATGAGACAGCCAAATCAGAGTTCAAGAAGAAACAAAGTCACTTTCATCAAACATATGGGGAAGCAAAAAGGAAAATACATGACAATGAGATTCCTCTTCACCAGGATATCAATGTGCCTCAAGCTCTGCTTGAGGCAAAGAAAACAAAGGAAAAGGGGTGAAACTGGGTAACTGAGCGGCAGAGTCCTGCCCAGGTCCTTGTTCCAAGAAGCTGTGATCCTGTACAGTCAGCGCCAGTTAAACCACAAGCTCCTCTCTCAGGAAATCCACGATTCCAGACAAAATCCAATGCCCAAGGTAAACGGCAATGCAGCAGCTGTCCATGGCAAACTTCAGTCCAACAGATTATCCACAACAGTTTATGACTCTCCAACAATCAGAAATCGTTCTCACAGTGCAGTGTGAAGCTGCTGACAGCACTTCTGACCCGGTCAGAGTCCTGGCCCAGTCTGAGTCTCGTTTGGTTCTTACCGCTCAAAAAGAGGCAGAAATAGGCCAGTGGATGTTGGCGGAATGTGACATATATTTAGTTGCATTCCCACATGCTGTGTAAATCATTCAAGGGCTGCCATCAGTTATCCTCCCATTTTGTACTTGAACAGTGGATGCTATGCGCAGTGCTGGAGGCGTCTCTGCAGCTCCGCCATGTAGCACTGGAGTACCACTATGCACACACACACACACACACACACACACATACACACACATTCACACACACAAATGTCCATCCTAACAAAGCATTTATATCCATATTCAGTTTTAAAATCTTTAAACAAGTGAAAAACTGATTTGGTGAGATATTGTCACTCATTTGCAATGTTTCACTTGTTTGAGTGTTTTTATTAAAACTGCCATAATAAGTCAATATAAGATGGATTATAAGATGGATATTTTTTTGATGCGCATGCATGCACACATTTTTGCAGCTATAGAGTGGTGTTGTTGTGTGTACCATTATGTACCAGATGTAAAATGCAGGAAAATGAGCTTTCCAGGATTGTATGGATTAGCCAGGAGGTGTTTGGCCTCATGCCTGAGTAGGAAAACTGAAATCTGTTTGGCTGTGTATTGTTGCCACAAAAATGGGAAAAGATGATTAATGGTGTTTCTGTCCTGAAGGCTGTATAGGCCTGGATGCTCATCCCCCACTCCTATCCCTCACTGCTGTCACATGAAACCTTGTGGCCTCAATTTAGCCTTCTTGATTTGACATGGTCCTCTCTATAATGAGTGTGTTTTACCCAATGCGTAATTAAAAAATACTGTCAATCTGGAAATAATTACGTTTTTAATTTAGAAGGGCTTACGCTTTTGGCAGAAAGACGCGCATGCACGCATTTGTGCTTGCACACACATAGATATTAGTACATTTACATAATTATACGTTTACTTGTTTATATCAAGGAAAGCGATGGAATGTCATCCCTGAACTTTATTATGAATGTGCACCAGGGGTTTTAAAACAAACCGTACTGCTGATAATAAGACCACAGGCATGTCAGTGGTCATGCAGATATTTTTTTGTTTTTTTTTTCCAGTTGTCATTCTATTTTACATTATAGCACTAAACCCATTTTTCATTTGCAAGCATTCACCATTTCCTTGATTCTATGTTTAGAGGGGAAATAGGCTTAAATTATAATTTACTTTCAATATTGTATGTTCACTACCAGTGGTGAAATCAATATGGGAGGTGGTGATGTAATGTTAATGTTAAATATTACAAGCCCAATGAAATATTGCTCGCACATGTTGCACAAATTAGTTCATAGCTTTTCAAGATGAAAGCGATCCATCAAGTAAATTTCACTACTCACCATGGTAATCAGTCTAAACTAAATATTGCTGATACAAATAAATTTGATTGTTAGGGTACAGATTCACCAGAACTGTTTTTTAACACTAGTTTTACACACAGTGGCTACATTTGACCCCATCTCATAAAACGCATCCTTTCTACAAATAGGATGAGTAAAAGACAGCGCCATGAAAAACTACAATGGCTTTGATGGATCGTCATCCTTGGACAGGTCCAGATCAGCAGCAGAATACACACAGACTATTGAAGCACA
The DNA here is from genome assembly GCA_900302535.1 of Neoniphon sammara. NCBI lineage: Eukaryota > Metazoa > Chordata > Actinopteri > Holocentriformes > Holocentridae > Neoniphon > Neoniphon sammara. The sequence goes on along the minus strand of OMKZ01007257.1, from coordinate 5,287 downwards.
AAGCTTTGTCAGCATGGTGCCACCTCAGCGCTGACAGAGGCATGGAGCCACTTTTTACTACCATCCTCATTAAGCACTCAGTCTCTGCCCGCCTAAACCTCAAACCTCAACCGTGAACCCCACCCCTAATGTCTACGCCCCAGGACGCCTGGCAGTTTACAGCAACACACATGGTCGCAAACACACAAAGATGTTTTCCCTCAAAGTCTGTCACTCACTTTTTTGTTTGTTTTTGTAGGTGTTTCATTTACAGAAGAGGTGGATGGATGGATGAATGGGCAGTTGGGCATATCTATATTTTCGCTCTCTAAAATAACAGGCATGCGTTTGTTATTTCAACCCCCCAACTCAGTTCAGCTCACATGTCTGAGCCGTGTCTGCCAATATAACTCATTGTACCGGAGCATTAAGTGTGACTTTGGCATCAGCAAAACTCCTGCACCTCATCGACCAGGCACCTCATACCTTTCCTCTCCTGTAAACAGGCTCCGCTGTAAAAGGCTCAACTTTCTGCCTCATCTCCTGCTGTTTGTGTTCTAACCCTCTCTGCAGAACATGCAAAGGAGGTTCATTCAGATTGTTCAGTGCCTTCAGAATAAATAATGGTCTTTGCGTTAAAAGAGATGGTTGCCAACAGCACTGACAAGAATTAGCAAATGGGAAAAAATCATTGTGGATAAAAGTTAAAACTGCCTCAGCTCCAAATGTTTTCTGTGAATAGTTATTATGGAAGAGTAATAAATAATAGAGCACAGTCATCAGACTGAGGACGCAATGCACTCTAATTCATTCTCTTAGCTGCTGTCTTTTCAACCAGAATGAGAAAGATGAAGGAACACATTGAATTGGAGTGGGTGAAAGCTGATGTGTTAAAGGAGTTTTACCTTGCTGCTGGCAGTTGCTTTTAGCTTTTCTGGATGGTGACTGGTTCACACAAAGGCCAGCCACCACCCACACAAAGAGATGATGTATGAGGATTATTTGTTTTTTCATGACCGCAAGCAAATGCCTAGCATAATGCTCTGCAGAACATTTGTCCTCTCTGGTTCAGCCGCCGTGTTTCCCTCATAGATAATAGCAGCTGTGGGGCTCTCAAACGTATTCACAGGAAGAGGCTTTTTGTAATTGTTTTAAGCGATACTGACGTACCCACTAAATCCACAGTGATGCATCACTCCTCTGGAGGCATATCCTTTATATAGACAGGCAGCTGTTAATGCTAACACCATGCAGGGACCCAGATAAGTAGCTAGGTGGGGTGGAAGAATCAATATGTTCCTCTCCAATGTTTTATTGACATGACCTGGAGGGTCATAAGGACCCCATATAGGAAATAAGAGAGGTACACAAAGACTCTGAAAGGTCAAAGAGCAAAGATCTTTGTGGCCTAAGGCCTGTACATTCCTACCCTCCATCCTCAAAATGCTAAATGTTCAGTTTTGACAGTTTTTTTCACAAATGCCTTGCTATAAAACAATCCAAAATCTTCTTTTTTTGCTTGTGTTCCAGTTTGGGAGTTGTCTGGCTCAATTCCTTGCAAATTTCTGAAAAATTCCTCACATACAATCCATACAATCATATGCCATAAGAAGATATCTTCTGCCTATGCTACTCGATAGAATATAATTGACTTAAGAATGTGTTGCCATTGCCACCCTGCATTTAATAATGATCAAATGTTGATCCAGGACACAGACTGGCACTTTACTAAAACAAACTTGAATATTAAGATTGTGCTATGTATCCAGGTGGCAGCTGGAGCTCTCCCTTGGGCCCAAGCCAGATAACAGAGTGAGCCCACTTTGTTGGACAGAGAGAGATAGAGAGATTGATTTGATTTGATTGATCATAGGGTCATAGATAATACATGGGGGTCACAGTGAGAGACAGAGAAAGCAGTAAAAGAGAGAGATTATGTGAGAGAAGTAGAGACTTTAGAGAGCAAAGGGTAGAGTAAGAGAGAGAAAGAGAGACTGGTTATCTGCAGAGAGGGATGGATATCATCAGGCCAAGCTTTGAATGTCAGTCTCATATATCACCTCTTGGCCCTGCTTTGCCGCAGACCTCTGCTAATGTATTCTTGGGAGGGATTTTCCATGACCACAGTCATTTTTTTCCCTTCTTATTTGCCATTTTGCTTTTTCAACCTCCCCCACACACATCACATTACAAAGGAGCCTTGCCTGTTATTTTCGATTAATCATTACCTTATCCATTTCTAACAGATGACTCATAAGTAAACACTTTTCTGTAGTTTGCACCATTTGCAGAGCAATTAAAGTATGGATAATGAAATGGGATGCATTTTCTTCATTTTTTTCAAATCTATCACACTTTCCACACTCCATTTCTCAACTGCCTCTCCTACACTGTTAGTTTTAGTTATTTTCCTCTTTTGTTAACACGTCTCAATGGCTTAATGTGCCATCTTTCTACATCACCCTCCCCAAGTGTTACTTCATCTTTTCCTCTCGTTTCTCAAGCCTCCTGTTTTTCTACTCCACACCTCCCTATCTTTTTCTTTTCCCATTCATTTACCCTTTTTCTGTTTTTCTATTCCATGTGTATACTCACCCCTTTAACTTATTTATATTATGCATCTTGCAGTGATGATAATTTACATGATTAATTACAGCATGATGTTTGTGCCGATTCTTTCTAGATGACAGTCTCAGTTAAATGCATATAATAAAATATAAATGCCCGTGGTGTCCTGGTGGGTCCCCAGGCAAAGACACAGTTTAAGTCTGATTCCTGTACATAACGTTGTTATTCTCAGCTACAAATTGTCAAATTATAAATGCAATTAAAACAATCCTAAAATCCAAAATGCCCTCTCTTCTTTTGTATTCCTCCACAGAACCACTTGCGCTCAGTGGACGTGAAGATCCTGCAGCAGCTGCTGGCGGTCCACGAGGGCATCGAGGCGGTGAAATGGCTGCTGGAGGAGCGCAGCACGCTGACCAGCCGCTGCAGCAG
>OMKZ01007256.1:10339-21733 GCA_900302535.1 Neoniphon sammara | reverse complement strand
AATGGGAACAAAGTGGAAAGAGGGTTGATAGTAAAGGAGTGTTGGGGGGTGTATTAGTAAGGGGAATACCACGATGTTGTTCGCCCTCGGCCCCTGGAAAAGAGAGAGAAAAAGAGGGTGAGTTTTTTTCTGGTTGGCTTAAGACGGACACCAATTTCCAGGTGTGATATAGTGTAGTAGATATAAATATGTGTATGTGTGTGCTTGCGGGCAGAGGAAGGGTGTGCTGAAATTTCAGTCCTTGAAGTAAACTGGGGGGGGGGAAGAAATATATCAAGGTGCAAGACAAAATGTTTAGGAGGAAGTGTTCACAAATCACTAAAGAGACATTTATACCATCGTAGCGGTATTGTGCCTTTGATCTTACAAGGTGTTGCGTTAACAACCGTTCAAATCATTCTGAAAGAGTGCTGAAAGAAGCTGAAAGCAGCTTTGCCAACAGAGGAAAAATGTTTTGATTTTCCAAATATTAGGTTAACGATTTGTGTGTGCATGTGAGGGGACAGTAAAGGCACTCTCTCTCCCTCTTTCTCTCTCTCTCTCTGTCTCTCTCTGTGAGAGCCGCCTCGGGGGTCACTGTAGGGAAAGACCTTGAGGACAAACAGCACCACACATATACCCCCAGCAAGACATGGTGCAAACACACACACACACACACACACACACACACATGCATGCACACTTGACAATTTGGGGGACAGGACTCAGGACTGCACCACCATTTTTTTTCTTTTGTGTACACAATCAAAACACAACCAGACATACATACACAAACACACAGCCAGGCATTATTAAAGCTCCAACATCATATTTTCTCCCATTCGCTCTCTCTGTCTCACACACACACACACACACACAAACACACAGCAACACGGCATCCAGTGGCAACAAACATAAGAGGTCACACTGGGGTTGAAACCAGTGGTTGGTTAGGCTAGATGCTGAGGTCAGGCTGCAGGAATGAACCCTCGTTTCTGGGAGTGAACGCTGTAAAGGTGAATCTGAGTGTGTGTGTGTGTGTGTGTGTGTGTACATGTAAGGACATAAATTCCCCACAAGCATAGAAAAAACCAGAAAGGTTCTTCCACATATGTAAAGTGTGTCTCTCTCTGTGTGTGTGTGTGTGTGTGTGTGTGTGCTTTCTGGGTGACAACCTTATAGGCTCAAATCAAAATCGCAGCCATTTCCCCTGCTTGCACGAGTTTGGGAAGGTGACAACTTGACAACTAGAACAGTAGAAATGCTTTATGGAGCCACAGCCCAGTTTCTTTAAAATATGTTAAAACATTTTTATTCAATTGGGGTTTGAGGCGCCACACCAGCAGCACTTTTTGGTTGCATTGTTCGTTAAGTGCTCATTCAAGTTTTGGCAAATGTGTTTTTGCTTTAGCCTGAACAGAAAATGGTTGCTGTGGGCTGGTTAAATCTCAATTTCTATTCTGTAAAGCATCTTGAGGTTAAGTTGAGATTAACCTCCAGATGCTTTACAGAATATCCTGCCAAGACTGTGATTGCATTATCACAGCCAAGCCATGTGAAGTCCTCCCAAGCCCAGAAAGGGTCAATGCACAGATTTTGAATTGGGCATGTGCTATTGTTCACTGAGGATGAGTTCCCACAACAGGACAAGGCACCACTAATATAAGAGGCATTTGGTTAAGATCTGAGCCAGATTCTGCTCAACTACAGCACAATGTGTCTTAAGTGGACTGGTGATGATGAGATCCTGATGTAGCAGCCAGCACTACTACTCTGCTGGGTGAAAAGAAGTGATCAAGAAAAAGCTCAAGGCCCTTGAAAACCGAACAGCCCTCTGGTCACTCAAAAATGTTTCTCAGACTGATATTCTCTATTGGAAACTTGTTAATATTGATCGATCATGTTAAACAGTGGGCAGTTAGAGCCTGCTGTCGATACAAACACTTTGGCTAAAATATAACAATACCCGAAAGGGCGCTTACTGTGGTTTATTATTACATTCATTAATATGTCAATGAGGATGAAAAAGTTTCAACATTTTGTGGTTTGAATTATATGGGTCTGTGTCTTTTTCCATCAAAAATGAACTATTCATATATTCATAATCTTAGAACGTTACTTAAAATGCGTGTGTGCTTTTAAAGTTAACATTTGGTGTTGAATATTTAAAAAGACAAGCATCTAACATTTTTGCCAGACGGCATGACAAATCTTTGATGTTCAATATCGCAAAACTGCACTCTGTCCACATATAGAAGCTTATCTATTTTTCTATCTTATAATGCCAAGCTTTTTTTTTTTGTTTGGGCAACAGCTATGTCTACTAGCTAACAAACTAAATATCAATGTGGAACACAGAAAGTGCCAATGCAGAGACACTTCAATAAGGTATGTAAATGAACATGTTCCATTAGGGCCAACTACATCAATTCCGTTTACCTAGCTTAACTTTTCAGCTTTGACTGAAACTTGAGGCTTGGTTAAAAATCAGGTCTGAATCAAACACCTCCTTCAGGCCGGGGGTGCCTTGTCCTGCAGCTCGGCCAATTCCCAGTGAGTAAATTGGCAGGGTTTGGATTTCTTGGTATGTGTAGGAGTGGCTGGGGTAAGCCCACAGAGTGATTAGAGAGATTCTGACCTTGTAGCCCAGACACTTTCATACACAAAGAAATGTACAAAGATGTAACCTTTTCTGGTGGCTATATGAACGCAGGTGCGCTCAGACTGGAATTCAGTGCAGAGATACTCCTTCAGTGAAGAACAAGGGCAAACATGAAACGAGAGATAAGATGATAAAAAGGACTGAATGGAGATTTGTTTGAAGAACTTGACAAACTTGTTCATCACTGAAGTTACACCTCTGCCTGTAAGCCCTGTCCAAAATAACTGCTGCATCAGCTTTGGAAAAATGCTCTAGATTTTTATTAGAAGACTAAGTAGCATGTAATAGTTCAAGGTCTAAAGGATCCAGACGGTTTGCAGGGGCGATTAAATCAGAATCTCTCTGCTTCAAGGCTCAGTGCATGTGTGAGGAAGTTGGGCATGCTGATCAATGTGCTTGGCACCACACCTCTCCCTCTCAGGCTTAACATCTACATAAAAAAAGGAAAAAAACATAACATGACTCCACAGAGAAAACTCCACGATGGGGCTTATGGGAGTTCCCAGGGTGAGACTCTCTTGCTTTCTCTGTGCCTATCAGGACTAGCCAGAGCCTGCATAAGGTCCATGTGGTTCATTTATCTGCCAAACATTTTTGCTGTTCTTGTTGCTCTTATTGTCTGCACAAACAATGTATGAGCTGGACTCTACATCAAAATGAACAAGCAGTGTCTTTGATTATATGTATAAACATTTAAGTTGGTCATGGCAAGCCCAGCCTGGCCCTGAATTAGAAATTGGGCCACATTCAAGACTCGCTAAAAGCCCCATTGCAGAGCACCACAGTGAAGTCCATTGAAATTTCACTCTAATCTGACCCGAGTAATCATGAGAGACCCCGTCTCATTTCACAAACACTCCAGAGAGCTACCAGACTCCCAGTGCACAGCGCTCTGATCGATGCCAGGCTTTACATACTAAGGCAGCAGGCTTTTGTACAAAGTGGACAAACACAATGCTGTTTTATGTGGATGCCAGTAAGCACAGACCAGGTGCTTCCATGGTAGCTACGGATGAACATTCAAAAAACTAATTAGAAAGCACATCGGTGGGCAAAACAGGTCTGCTTCTGTAAGATTTTGTGAGCAAACTGCCAGATGTAACTGGCTCTGAGCAAACTATGGAAGAGCATCTAACACAAAACTACCACAACACTGCACTAGAGCGAATCACTGTCATTAGGTCACTGTTGATGATGTCAAATCACCATCAAATCCTTGTTAGTGCTAGTAGCAAAGCCCAAACCTCTCAGATGCACAAAATGGATGACCTCCTGTACTGTAAATCGCCTGATCATAAAATGCCCTCCAATCTTTGTAAAAGAAAGATGAAAAATGGGTGCAGCTACTTAACTTTGCACATTATCGTTCTTGTATCACTAAGTTTCAGGAGACTGTGTTGGCACAGACCCAACAGGGCTCCAACAGATACAAAGAGAACAGAGTGTATGTACAGCCTGGGAAGAGCAAATTGCAGTGCACTGAGTCTGTTTGCCTCCACTGGAATGGTTATACACGATGCTGCGTGCAACGTGCCCTTCAATCCCAAAACTGACGTGATGTGATTCTTAACCTGGCTACAGGCCATGTGTGTGTGTGTGTGCCTGCATCTCTGACACACCCTCCTCTAGCTACAATAAACACATGTTGTCTAAAAATGAAGTGTTTCATTCCAAAATGCGGCACTCACCATTTAGAAAGGTGATACACAGAATCATTACTAATATGAAAGCCTAATTCATTATGGATTATTTGAGTTCTTATTGATTTTAGGACCTTTGTTTATCTAATATTCTTGAGGATGGAAATCAGTTGTATGTCAGTTTAACAGATTTCAAAATGGCTATGTAAAGCATTTTGGAATGATCTTTGAAGTGAAGTTGACCTCTCCATTGCTAACAGACACTGGCCTCATTGCACCATCTTCTTTCTCAACCTCCTCTAAACTTGAACTTTAACCTACTCACCTTCTCTCGTGTTTCTGTACTTACCTTCTCTACCTTATCAATGATGGAGAGCAAAACTGATCTTTTCCACACCTTCATCTACCTTTTCTCCCTGCTCAGAATAAGAAAATATTGTCCAATTCTCTAACTGTGGCTTTTGACCCATAAGCACATCCTCCATATGCTTCTCCATTCTCCTTCTCCTATCCCCCTTCCTCTTGGTCTCGAGTAGAAAGCAAGAACTGGACTATAACATGCACTAACTCTGACAGTAGAAATTTATATCGAACACTGACAAGTCACTGACTTGGTAAATGTTTTTATGCTGAATGTACCAAAACAACCAAAAAAAAACAACTATGCAATTTTTAAAATCTTCTTGTCTGAGTTTCCTAATGTTCACATTATCGTCCAGTCCGCACTTTTTCTCCCAGCCCTCTGTTTTCCTCTTACAACAAATGATTTCTCGTACAAAACCTCACTTCCCCATTCTTCTTGTATAAGTAACTATAAAAAAGTGTTGCCCCTGACTGTCATGGAGGTCCAGATCTTGAAATATAACAACTAATAAGAACAAACAAAAACCACACTGCTCCCTGCAGTGTTTGGTACACCCAACTAATATCACCGTTGCTTTTCTCTTAGGTTCATCCCTGTCCTGACCTATAAAAAAAAAACAATAAAGAATAGACAAAACTGTCAAGTCCTTCATAGCTGCAGGTCTGTCCAACTTCCAATAACGATCCCCAGTTCTGACTGGTCACGACAGTGTCTGCTCCTCTTTCTTCCTCCTCGTTTCTGTCCTCCTTTTCCTTCTAGTGTCACACAGTGAGTGAGGTGGTGTGTGTGAGTGCAGTGCCCTCCCAGGGTGTCAAAAGGTGGGGCGTTTCGGCGTCAACTCACCTGAAGGCCCGTCCTCTGCCCCTGGGTGGCGTGTAGCCGCTGTAGTAGCGCGCACGTGATGAGGAGAAGCTTCCTCCCCGTGAGCGGAAGCGGGCCCGGGGAAACCCGCGGTCTGTGGTGCTGATGCCCGGTCTGTTTGTTCTCTTGGCGCCCACCTGAGGAGGAAAAGACTGAATGAGGCACAGATACATAATCTAATAGAGTGTTATGGCTAATGCTGAAACTATGAGTCTGTCAACTGATTAGCTGATATACAGAACAATGATTAAAATGTTAATAAACGATAAAGCATTTTAGCTATTTATTAAGTTAAATACTAAACATTTGCTGGATACAGCATCACAGCATTTCTTCATTTCATATTATAATACTTTGGGCTGTTTTCAGCTCCTGATCAGACTAAGTAAGCAACATTTACTTTCTCGGCAATATGCAACAGTGACCCAACAATATGCAGGTTTTCACTGACCCAAACATTAGGTGATTTCACTTATTACCACAACTTCAACCAGAAATGGAAATGGGGAAATGATCACTGAAATATTGCATACTCTCAGGCCACTCTAGCATGTGATAGAGAGCCACTATGTTAAACTATGAGTTAGATCCACACTCAGCCATGTGTAACGTATGTTTTTTTGTTTGTTGAATTACACCAATATCAACATTTTGCCACACACAATTTGCCCTGAAAAGAATATGGGAAACCATGACATGCTTCTCTGGCAATGTCATTTGTGTGTAATATAAAATGAAGTAATGCTTTAGATAAAAGCAGATTTGAGGAAGACTTTTGAAAATGCAGAGCTGGCCACTATCACAGCATCAGTAACTTGGCTATATTTAGCAAGGACGACGTTTCCTCTGCAGCTGTTTTGTTGCTGTGGTCGCTGGGATTATTTTTTTGGTTTTGGTTACACAGCATTTGGTACATCTGGCTAATGCTTCAATTTGGATTGTTTGTCATGATAAAAACACTTTTCAAATCACCAGGTCTATCCCTGTTTGTGCTTTTCTGAAAAGGGAAACTGGACCACATTTAAGTTTCCTCTAACAATGGTGACTTTTTTTCTGTGATTACCAACAACTGCTGAATTATAAAAAAAAAAAAAAAAAAACATTAGTATGGGAACTACCATATTACATTACACTTAAAGGAAAAAACAATAATTAAATGACTTGCTGAGATTCATACCTTTATCTGCCTTCCTCTGAACAGGGACTCGTCCAAAGCCATGGCCGTCCTAACAGACTCCTTGTCTGCAAACTCAATGTAGGCAAACCTGGAAAAAAAACAAACAGGGCATGTTACTCAATGATCAACCAACTACAGAAATATCCTGTTGCAATTTGAACTCACTTACACCCAATGTGGCCAAACATGCAGAAGTGACAACATAAATCACTCATTCCATAATTGCCAAATCCATTAGAGGGACTGTCAGCTGCAATATAAACTTATTTACACTAAAATACTAATACAGGACAGCAAACATGGATGAGTCTAAAAAAAACAACACCATGCTTATTTATCATGGACATAATACACTATTCATTCATCTTAATTCCATGGCTTTCATGTAATGGCACAATGATCAAGAACAGCGCCCTACTCAAATAATAAATGACCCTGTTCTCTCAGCTGAACCTCGCTATTAAATCACTACAAATAAAAGTTGAAGAGGTGTCAAGGAAAAGAACAATGCATTCCAGACACTATCAACACATAAGGAATTTTTGTGTGCGTGGGTAGCTGTTGTATCTCAACTAAGCCAAGGCCATTTCAAGAGCAAGAAGATCCTAGTTTATGGGAACTGAAAGGCAGCTTTTTCTGTATCCATCGATGCTTTACACGGTCAGATAAAAACAAAACGAATATGTTATGCAAGAACGGTCAGTTCAGGAATCCTGTTTTAGACACAGAAAATCAGCTACCTTACATCAGCTCTCTGATTCTAGTGTTTATTTGGGAAGAAACAGAGGGAGAGGAAATAACTCGTCCTGCGCTGTTACAGATATAGAAAACAGCGTCATCTGCATTAACACTCAAAATCTATCCATCCACGTTGCACGTTTGCCCAGTTGGATATCCTGAATATCTGCCACACAAGAAAGTGATAACTACATCCATTCATCCACTACATTGTCTTTACCCCTTTGGATGCCCTGTGAATTTGTCGCATAGGATGGTGACTCTGTTGACGGAACCGCAGCCGTGGAAGTGAGCCTCCAGCTCCTCTGCCGTGGCGCCGTAGTCCACCTGAGGACAGACAGGGTCAAAGTCAGACAGCAGGAAAGATACCAAGCATGGGCACCTAGTTATAGATCAAGTTTATTTTATTCCCCTATAACAGGATGTTTCAGAGTAGACAAAGAGTTTGCACACATGGTGATAAAGCTTAGAGATGGGATGTGTCAGGGTGGCTTGCTTCGGTATTAACTTCTGATAGAGATGTACACATGCAAACAAACAAACAATGACAGGCTGATGCACTGAGAGATTCGTCTGTTCAATATGACTATTTTTGACATTTTTTTAAAAGTCACAGACTTAGATGTTTACACAAATTACAGAGTCAACAGCTGGGTTTCCATCCAATTTTTTATATAAATTATGACGTACTGAATTAGCAAGGCTGAATGGAAAAAAGGAAACTGATAATTTTCTGTGCATCAAAAGAAGGTTCTTATGCTCACTTGACACAGAAAAGGTCTTTTTATATAGAGACTGCAACAGACAGCAATATAAACGTTTCTGATGCAGTGTAAAACCATTTTTGCTTATGGGTGGATTTTCTTAATGAGCTACATTCAGCACTACGGAAACTGACAGCTTGATTTCATTCTTTGCAACATTTACCAATTTTACCTAAAATTTGCCTGACGGCTGGACGGGAAACAGACAGAAAAAAGACCAGAAGTGGTGAGGATTGAACAAAAATGTATATATTTACAAGACAGTGAAGGGACAGTGACTTACATTTCCAACGTAAATAGATCTGCCATCTGCTTCCATCTTTTCCTCGATGGACATGATGACAGGGCCGGCTGCACAGGAGGGGAGGGGAACATCAATTTATCCATTATAACCCACTTTGTATCACGTCACAACCCACAGTTTAAGGGGTATGAGGTCAAAGACAAGAGATTAAATTCTTATTTTTAATCAGCCGAAACTGCTTTAGGAATACACAGATCTGGATCAGAGTCAAATCATAGGAACATTTTGACTGGAACCTGGCCAATTCAGCAGAACTTCAAACCCATTTTAAAAGGCCATATCTCATTTCTAATGTGTTGCACTTCTCTTTCCATTCACATTTTCTTTCTTTCACACACTCCCCACAAATCAAACTGAAACAGTGATCCTTCCATTAACAGTGCAGCCTCCTGCATTACTATAATTTTACATGTGGTTTACAATCCTAATTCAAACACTAATTCTTAAGGGCAGATACAATTATGAACTCAGGAAAAAAAAAACGCACAATGTACTAGGGCTGGGCAAAAGATATTTTATCAATATCGCAATATGATTATCGTTCATTAATTTTCATGATTGATTAAGACATTTCTTAAAATTCCCATCCCTCGTTGTAATATCGTGATATACTACAAGTCTTGTCTTTTTCTTGTTTGCAAAGCTGCATTACATTACTGTTTATCAAAAAGCTTGTTTAAATATTTTATCAAAACACCAATAGTCACCAGTAGTCATCCACTACACCTCACAATTTAGACAGAGGTATCTGGTCAAAGATATCATGATACCTGATTGTGTCCATATCAACCAGCCCTCACCAACAACACTTTTCACTCCAGGCGCTAAACTTTACATCAAGTGATAGCTGGTTGATGACCTGATCCATTAACTAGAGTATATAAAGTAAAGTTAGACCACTGGTCTGAGATTTTAATAAATTCCATGTGAGATGCCATTTTTATGCAGTACAAAGGGCTTTGATCTCTGACATGTTACATATAGCATTTAAAAACAGATTTTCACTCCATTTTAGCCTGGCATCTGGCAAATATTTTGTCACTAAAGGAAGGCATCCCTCATTTTACACAACACATTCTATTTCGAGAAACCCACACAAAATCGCCAGTACCTGGGGGGGGACTGAGATTCATCTGTTTCTCCACCTCGTTCTGTAGCTCCTTCAGCTTCTCCGCTTCTTCCTCCATCTCTCTCACCCGGGCTTTGATTGCTTCCAGCTCCTACAGAACACATATAAATTCCAGTGCACAGTTGTCAGTCTATCTGCTTACACAGAATTGGTCCAACACAAACGTTTATATGTTTCATTTGATTACATTCACTACTCAACCTTAATCTGCAACAATCTATGTTGCAATCCCAAAATCTCAACAAGGTGTCATGCCCAAAACTCAAAACTGCCATCACAAGTGTAGTAAGTGTATACACACACACACACACACACACACACAAAAGAGAAGAGACAATCTACAAAAACCCAGCATCAATCCAAAAATGCTAAACTAATCTGACTTAAAAACTAAGACCCTGTTAGCACAAATATAACGCTGAAAATGTAATGAATAAATGGTACATTTTGCCAACAACCTCTTTATCACAGGAGAGTGACACAGCAGTACAATAGTAAGATGGCACTGCAGCCTATGCTGACCCTGTACGCATGCACTGCACTGACTGCCGAACCGTGTCGAGTGAAAGGCAGATGCACACATGACCTCAATGTAGAAGGGATGGGAACAGTGGTTATGGGTTGTTGGTTTCCAAAATCCAAAACTGTCCATGTGGAAATGTAATATGGAACTTCCATATATGGCATACATGTCCATAACAAATACCTTTAGGCCCAAATGAAACATCTTTTAAAAACTGGCACATTTTCCTATATGGACTTGCATGTCTAACATATTACAAATGCACGTGTCATCCCCATTGTGTGACAGAATTTCTCTGCTATAGGGGCATCTAATATTAATTTCTGTATTGGTTAAAAAAATATAAAAAAAAAACCAACCTTTTTTTGTTAATTTGCTCATTTGCTTCAGCTACACTGCCCTGCTTATTTGCCTATTTTTTCAACCCCCTGCATAAATTGGTAGTAGTAGTCACTTACAGCTTGAAATGTGCCCCTACTGCCAAGAAATAAGGGAAACTCTGGTGGCTCAGCAAGCAAAGATATGAAGCATGAACTTGAAACAGCATGGATTCCAATTAAGCTCATGACATTTGCATGGCATCCAAACTCCTGTATTATCTACTATATCCTATCTTGAGAGAAGGAAAAAAAAGGGAAAAATGTGTCATCTAATCTTACTTCTCTGCAGTAAACAAGCAAGTATAAAGCCACTGTTCAGAAATACCCAAAACATGCCAAGATCAAGTCTTTCAAATAAGGGACATTATGGAACCAAAACTAGTCTGAAACTGAACCAGGGATGGTGGTTGGGCCTGAACTAACAACAAAAACTGAAATCCTCAAACCGGAAACAGCCACTGCCAAAAATTAATTACTATGGTGCACAGAGGTATGGCTGAGTCCTCAGGTTGAAGCGGGCTCTCCTGTCTGACAGTGGTGCACTGCAGCACAGTGGGAGTCACTCCAGCTCCATCCAGGGCTGCTGCCGATACTGACAGGATTTGTTTTTAGACCCCCATCCCGGCAAACGACTGGATGCAGCGAGCTGGCACAGCCCATGATTGATTAACAAAGTCAGGGTACAGCATTTTCTTCTAACCACCCCATCCAGGGACATTTTGAAGTCTTACCCGAGCACTGGGTTAACCCTGCTCAGTAACATATAGCACATGATGACAATTTCTATACGTCAGTCCTCCTATGCTGGTGTGCCCTCGAATTTTCTACAAACATTCAGCTACACATCACAAAATTGCATTTCAAGAACGGGGA
>OMKZ01007255.1:19050-31928 GCA_900302535.1 Neoniphon sammara | reverse complement strand
TAGACCCATGCCTCTATTGATCTTGTACTGAGGGCCTGTTCCTGTGCAGCCATGATTAGTGCGAGTATATATATATATATATATATATAAATATAATGTGTGTGTGTGTGTCTAAAAAGTCACACACAAACGCACACACAAATCTAGGTTGCTGACTCAGCAAGTTCTCATCTGTCACCCCTAATTGGTTGGCTGCAAATGCAGAAAGAAATCTTCCCGCTTCCAGTTTGTCTGAGAGTAAAAAACAATCAAAACAGTTAAGCGAATTGAACTATTTACAAATCGTAGTCCTCTTTTAAAGCTGTATTTTCCTTTACTTCATATTGGCAAAGCTGCCAATCACTTTATCTTTGTGATGCTCGGTGCAAAGCAAAGTGATATTGGAGAGCCTGGCCTCCTGCATGCCTGAGTGTAAGTAGCTCTTGACAGTTTAAATGGCTGAAGCAGTGCTCAGCACAGCTGATGAGGTCTCGTGGATCCTGTAAGTATGGTCATCTGTGGATTTGCTTGATACATGTCGCTGGCAATCAAAAACAATAATAGATGGCTTTGGAGGACCCAAACTGCCTACTGAACACTGCACATAAGCCTCTTAGACCAATAGAGTCAGCCATCTTGACTTTTTGTTATTTATGATTGTTGAAAATATGCACAGGCTGGAGCTAGGCTGGTCATCCAATTTTGATTAAACCTCACAAATCATCATTGGGACATGTGGATAAAAAGTTATAAAAGGAATTTGATAATTCTAAAATAACTAGGATGCCATGTGCTTGACAAACGTGGCCATCGTGCATGATAATTGCATATAATACCCTCGTTATGTAATAATCTGTCCCACTGACACCAAAATTGGTGCGCTAGCTTGTCTTTACACTGTGAGAATAGGCACAACATTTGACACAAATCAGCCAAGTGGGGGCGCTACATAATGATCAAACTTCGTTAGTGTGAGGACCTCTTAATCGCTGCTTGCAGTGCTATTTATAAATAGTTACCAGAAAAAGAAGAATCCTTACAAATAAAAAGTGTTTCAGCCCTCATTTTGAAGCCCTAGTAAAGAATAGGTGAAACAACAATAATTTAATTTTTGTCAAATCTTATGTGTTTAGGAAGTGACTTTAAAGATAACACAGATTTTCTCAGTCTATGCTACTCCAGCTATGCTCCTCAGTATACCTATTGTGCTCAATGTAGTGTGCTGAGGCTTGCTACTTTTCTCACAGAGCTGGGTATGACACTGAGCCTGTCTATTCCCTATAAAATATCTTTCACCACATCAAAGAAAATGTGTCTAAAACGAAACCCTTGTCTGACATATTTTTGACAACTGTCTCTTTTTGGATTTTCCATTTGTCATTGATCCAAGCAAAAAGCTTATACCAAATGAGAAAACTGAAGAGATACTGTTTATCTAGGAATGTGAGTCAAAGAAAGACACACAGAAACAAATTGCGCAAGATAGGACCCTCTCTGGAATTAACTGTCCCTCTTTGTTTTTTGTCATTTGCTCTTTTGATTTGGAACACTCCCTTACATACGTACATATTTTATACTACACATATGTATCAGGCATTCTTTCACACCACGCACACACACACACAGACACACACACAGTCAACCACAGTTAAAACAGACATACTGTACACAAAGATTTGCAACAAAAATCTCATCATGAGCAAATTCACGTGGAGCCTTAATATAGCTGATTATCTAGCCCACTTTACATTGAGATTGTTGATGCACAAACAGACACAATGCAATTTGCATGCATTTGTTCCCAGCAGCTTCAAGAGTGTTAATTATATAAAGCTTTCCAAAAGCGGAGTAAAGGAAAATTGCATCTCTTAGATATGGCACCATTCCATCTGAATGTGTGTGTGTGTGTGTCTGTGTCTGTGTCTGTGTCTGTGTGTGCATGCCTGCATGCTTAAATGTGTGAGGTGATATGCATACTGTGCTGCATCAAGCACTGATAGTAGATCAACATGCATATAGGTCTGACAGTTTTGTTTGAGAGTGTGCACAATCCATGTTGAGATAGAAATGCTTCTATTTTTGACAGTAACAAAATAGTATGATACGAATATCTGATCTTCTCAATTAAAGCAGTGCATGTTGACATTTCCTCCAAAATGAGCCAGTTTATCAGAAATCCTCTTTCAGTTTTATAGATGGGCCATACATGGTCAATTAGATGCATGGGCTGATATAAGCATCAGTTGCATTAAACCTATGCACCAAGCTACTTATCCACTGATTCTCAATAGTTGGTGGCATGCAATTTTAGTCCTGATGAAAATTATTTTGAGAATATTAAGTTCCAAATATTTCTGCAAATTGTGTGAGCGTGCTTATTTCCAAGGAAAAAAAATATATCAATGGAGTGTTTTTTCGGGGAGTTTTATATTTCAAAGAGTATCCCATCAAAGTTTAGACGGTCCTCTCCTACTGCATAAAATATGACTCTGCCCAATTGTGTAGTCTGTTCTAGTCTTTTCCCTTTGTGTTCTAGATGGAGTCCCTTGCTGTGAAATGCAGTGGCTATGACTCCATCAGTATGAACATCTTTGAAAGAGAATTTGTAAAATCACTAAGTTTAATTTTGTTTGCAATCATAAAGACATGAGAGAATCACGTCCTAATGTCATTTTAATGTTGGTATTTTACCACCCTTTAAGTTGTGTGCCCTTGCTGAGAACTGTGGTAACTATCACTCAACTTGAGCCTCTTATTGGTTGAATTTACAATGTTTTTTTTTTTTTCTACCATATCCTCTCTGGCATTTGATTTTTCTGAGTTATGCTGAATAAATTGTGATTCATAATTTGAGATTCTTGGCACCAAGAACACATGCACACCAGAATGGAAAACTCCCATGGCCCTTTGATTATCTGCAAGAGGTTGAATAGCTGGTACATTGCTTCACACCCAGGTTAGAATATGCATTGTTCTGAGAATCTGCATTGCATTGAAGGTTCAACTACTGGTTAGAGCTTCCTTTCCAACACCCTGGCATAGACTTTCCCAGGCAGCACCTTTTGCCATTTAATGAAAATATTACACCATTACATCAGCACAGTGCAGTCCCTGATTGTGTATTCAAATCAAACTTATGGAATATAAAGCTTCTTTATCACCAAAATCCATTATCATAGAGTTAATATTGCGCTTGCTGTCATGAAAATGATCTACAATGAAATAATGTTAATTTTGGAGCTTAGAGCTTTTATTTAAGTAGTTTATATAACGCCTATCTCTTTTTTTCTCAAGTGTCTTCCAGTTTAAAGCAAAGTGTACCAGATGTGTACCGTATTGTTTCCTGCAGTGCAACCACTGTTGCATTTGGTGAAGCAAGTCTGTTTTTTAGTATATGGAATAGTGTAGTAGCATGAAATAATTAATGTTTACTGGTGTGAGCAATTATTCTTCTCTCTAATTGTCAGGGAATTTGCACGTTGGAAGGTGAGGAATACAGCGATTGAGAGGAGGGACCTGATCCGGAACCGTGTGCCACTCATGCCTGAGTTCCAGCGCAGTGTCCGTTTGCTGGGCCGTAGACCCACTACTCAACAGTTTATTGACACCATCATTAAGAAGTATGGAACCCATATCCTCATCTCAGCCACTCTGGGAGGTAAGAGAGGTTTACATGCATTTTTCTTTCACATTTTTTGCACACTCTTTAACACACTGTTTTACATGCCATTGATGGCTTGTTTACATTCACATCTATGTAATCTATGTATTATGGGATAGGCTAGGGAGCAAGGTTTTCATGGTTGGAGAGGTTTCGTTTTAAAAAGAATCTCTTAAATTTCTTAGTGTGACTGAGACTAAGTCTACGCATTAAGGTTTTAATAGCACAGCTGGTCTTTCATAATAATCTCCTTTCGGGGAGTTGCATGCATAGAATGCAGTTTCCCCAAAATGCAGGTATCTTTTGAGATGTTAACTTGTGACCTAAATTGTTTTGGATGCATATTTATTCTTCACAGAAGTGGAAAAAATACTCAAACCACACAACACATTGCAGAAAAGCATGACATCATGTTTTGTAGTAATAGGTACAAATCTACTATCTGTGGATAGCAATTTTTAATGTGAATTTTCACAATAATTAAAATGTACATAATTATAAAAGCCTATCTTTTTAATTCATCTTATTTTCAAATGACATGAACTAGACTCTAAAATGATCACACTTCAGCACAGACACTGAATTTGCTTAACAACTTATGAAGATTACGCTAATTTGCACAAATTGATTCATTCAATTAAAACTTTTTTAATCTTCAGGGACAAATTGAGAGACAGACTCATTTACAATGATGCCAAAGTAACAACAGATAATAGAAATGAAGTGAAATCATTAGTCAAAACATTTACATTCAAAATTCATGAGATTTAAATTTAGATTCTTGAAATGTCCCAGTGATAACAATGAATCAATCTTTAAAAGGCTTTGCAGTTCATTTCAATTATGAGGGGCACAAAACTGAAATGCAGCTGTTGGAATTTGAATAACAAGGGAATCATGGGATTTGGTAAGCTCTAACATCCCAGTCATTTTAATGATATAATAAAAGATAGAATAATGGGTTCCATAGTAGAAATAAATAGAATGGCAGAATGGTATCCAGCATCTAATGATTTAATGGTTATAGAAATTGAAGCCCCCAAAATACACCATAATCCAATTCAGAAAGAAAAATCACTTGAATTAGCTTCTTTTTTAGAACATCAAAAAACAGGTGTTATTTCTACACAGGAAGCTGAGTCATCAGCAACTTTTTTGTACTAGATTATCAATGTTTATTTTAAAAGTCAATTCATTGTCAGTCCATATGCTGAAATACTTAAAACATGGGTCTCTTTCTATTACAACACCTGTTAAAGAGCAGATCTGGAAATCACTGGTTATGTATTAGTCTCATAAATAAATATCATTATAACAAATTATATATGGATGCAGTACAAGGTTATATGATGGAGTGGCTAAACGTGATTAGGCTGTGAATCGGCAACACCACGTTGTCGGGATTTTGGAAATCTATGTGACAGGCTGCAATCTGTCCACCTGTGGAACAGTATGCCAAATATGCTGCTGAGTAGCACAAGAGCACCCAGAGAACTGTACTTTCACCTTTCCTGTTCACCCTCTGGACGACTCAACTTTGGTGGCCAGTACAGCACCATGTTTGTAACAATAGTGTGCTGGGGAGGCAGCATCAAGGCTGTAGTTGGATCAGCGAGTTAGACAGGTCAGTTTTTAAGACAGGTCAGACAGTTAAGCGGGTAAATTAGTTAGAGAGGTCAGTGAGTTACACAGGTATGTTAGTCACACAAGTCTGACCAGCCCAAGATAATCAATACATGGCCACTGGTAACCAGAGGTCCTCTCTGATTATTGCTATGGTGTACTAGGTGGTTGTTGCAGTGGACAGGTGGTTATTTTGGTGTGTAAAAGTGGTTTCTAAGGTGTACTAGCTTGTTGCAACAATGACCACATGGTAGCTATGATGTAGTTAGTGGTTGCAGGAGTAGTTATATGGCTGAAAGGGTTTACTAAGTGTCTGCTAGGGTGTTTCTAGGTGGTTACCAGGGTATTAATAGGGTTTTCTATGTGCATGATAGATGCCAGGGGGTACTAGGTGGTTGCCAGGGTGTTACGTGACCATGTGGTAATATGGTTGCTATGCCCATAGCAGCCATATGAGACCCCATACACAGCCCATATACTTGTGAATGTGTGTGTATTTGAGCCACACAGGGCAAATGAGAGACAGGGGTAGGAGATAGGGTAGGAGGTAGCGGAGACTTTTGGCCAGATTTACATACATGAAAGTCACAATGCACTTTGCTCTCTACCTTTCAGGCAATTTGCAGTCACAGTCTGCGCAGAATTAGCATCAGATCTACTAAGGAAGCAGCTGTCAGCACCTGGGCTGCCTTCTACTCGCAGTTTTGCGCATTGAGCAGAGCTAAACATGTGCACACTTGAACGGTGGACTTTGTACTGTATGCAGCCTGCAACCAGTTCACTAAAGACAAACAGTAATGCTACAGTTGAATTATTGGTAAATGAAGTGACAGTGCACACTGATATTTGGAGGGTGCCTATGATCAGAATTAGAGCCTGGGCATCTATTTCACAGTAAATAAACACATCAAGAGCAAGAAAGCAAACTCCTGGTGGAGTAAAAAAATTAAAATAAATAAAAAAGACAATATGACATGCCATACAAAGAAGAGGAAAAGAAAAAGGTTACCTTCATTAAAGAGGAACTAAACACCAAAAGCACCTTTCTGACTTACTAAATGATATATATAGCAATTTAATCACGTTTGCAGTCGATCCTGGTCCAGTGTTAATTTCGTCAACGAAAATTATGATGAAAAATGTTAGTCAGCGACCCTTTTTTCCATGACAAAGACAAGACGATGACACGCTAAAAATAGATCTTTGATAATAAAAACTATGACGAAATGTATGTTGTTTTGTCATTGACAAGACTTAAATGTTGGACGCTTTAGTTCGGACATTCAAAATGCATATTTTCCCCATGGCTTGTGTCTCTGTCAAAGCATTGAATGCTGTGCATCCCTATCATAGTTAAATCGGGTTAGGGTATCCTTAAAGCAACACTAAGCATTTTTTGACTGCTAGATGGTGCCAAAAGCACAAACTCCATTTATAAACAAACCCACTTCCCCTCATCTACACTGGGGCATCGCTTGCAGAAAACTAAAGTTAAAAAAAACTAAAGTTAAAAAAAAAGAGTAAACAAGGAGCACAGTTTATTTTTGCAAAACTCATGTTGAATTAGTTGGATTACT
This sequence comes from Neoniphon sammara, assembly GCA_900302535.1. Lineage (NCBI taxonomy): Eukaryota > Metazoa > Chordata > Actinopteri > Holocentriformes > Holocentridae > Neoniphon > Neoniphon sammara. Next base: position 25,088 of record OMKZ01007255.1, on the reverse strand, counting down.
TTGTCTCTGAGCTTCAGATCGAAAATTCAGTGAACTTCAGTGAACTTCAGTAAAATAAAGCGTCACCAGGGGAAACCACAGGTCTGTAGGCAGGCATATCGCTATAGGCTACTTATGCTTACTTTCACTTTGTTAATCAGATATGTAAGGACTGCAAAGTATCCGTTTAGCTCTTTTCACCATTGGATTGCGGTCCTGATTTTTTTCCTCCACCAACTCACTGTTCTGTTCTTTTATTGTGGTATTGCATTGCGCAAAAAAGACTCTTCTATTCCACCTTATCAGTTGACTGTGGGGGTTGACTCATCGACTTTCAGGGGGTAACCCTATACTATAAAACTTTCAACAACTGTTCAAAACCTCAGTTAGAGATTATGGTTTGTTTAAATAAAGGTATTAGTCTACATGGCATTCATTTTGCGGTGCTCTGCTGAATCTTTTAATAGGAATGATCTCTGAACACAGGCAGTACGTGTTGTCAGTGGTAGGCAGTTGAATGTGGCCAAATTGATTTTTTTTGCGCCCCCCCCCCCCCCAATGTTTATGACAAGTTGGCGTCTATGGTCACACTGATGTTCCATTTTTGGTGGTAACGTTATCTCACTCAATTACTGACTCTTTTGTTTACTTCCGGGAGTTTAGTTACATGGAAATTCTGACTAATAGGAGAGCCATTGATGGCTCTCCTTACTCATGCTGAGAGTAGTGAACAGATTAATAACCAATAATTTCTCATTTGTGACAGCTGAAGAGTGCCCTTTGTTTTTTCTCCAATCACTGCACTGCAAACTGCACTGTCTAAAATCACTTTTCACACCACGGATTGGTAAGAACAAACGCGTGATTTGAGGTAAATGATACCTTTCCTGTGCTGGTACCTGAACTATGGGAACATATTTGGCATTGTGGACAGATCATAATTGTTCACAGCTCAGCTCTGGTATGCTCAGCTCGGCTGTGCATTAATAGATAAATGACTGAGCGCCCTTGTTCTTAACAAAAATAGTGTGACTGCAAGGGGTCAAGAGAGTCTCCTTTCCGCTGAGCCAGTAAACACCTTATCCATCTGTGATAGTAGAAATGGAAACTTTCCGCACGCGGGTATAAATGAGAAATCAAGTAATCTGACATTTTTCATCTGTTTGAGAATTCTTAAAAATGTCTTAAAAATGTTTGCAGGCGATTTATTTGGGGATTCTCAGAGATGATTTGGCTGACACTGACTCGTCAGTGTCTAATCATTTGGTTTCTTCTAAGAGTCTCCATTGCCAGTAGGTCAAAGCCCTAGCATTGGCTGCCTGGTAATAATGTCTGAATACAGACCTCCCACTTCTGGAGATGGATTTTGATATGTGATGGGTTTTGTAGTCCAATTTCTTAAAAAAAAAAAAAAAGCAATAGTGAGAAAGACTGGCAAATTGTGAAATAGATATGAAAATCTTAGAGGAGTCACCATCTTAATGATGTTAATGTGTTCCACCATCAATAAATGTAGAATCATCCAATTCTCATGTTTAATTTCAGTTTATCTACCATGTCTGCTCAATTCAATTCAGTTTGGGGTATTTTACCCATGGGTCACATACCAGTCTGAATGGCTGTGAACTGAAAACCTGGATCCATATTTTTTGACAAATGCATACAATCTTGCCCCTTTTATGCCAATTAAACATATTTTTATATGTATAAAGAGGGTCCTACAGAAAATGTTTGGGAACCACCGATGTAGCCAGAAAGCTTGCCAACTGACTCAATAAAGTAAGTAATGTAAGCATACAGACTTTCCAAATTCTCCATCTTAATACTTAATACTATTGTGGTGATTTCTTATTCAAAGAGTTGTTGGGACAGAGGATATCCTTGCCTCACCCCATGCTTCAAGTTAAAAAGATCCGATTTATCATTATTAGTGAAAATGGAGGATGCTACAGGGTGACAGCATCTTGACCCGTGTAATAAATGAGTGTCCAAATCGAAATCTGTTCCCTCACACATATATTAACCACTCTGTTTGGTTAAAGGCCTTATGTGCACCAAGGAAGAGAATGGGTGCCCTGAAATCACTGCCATGCCCAGCACACATGATGTTAAAGAGTTGTCTTATGTTACAGAAAGAGAAACCGCTTGGAAGAAATCCTGCTTGATCAGAATATATAACGGGATGTATGCACCCTAGCCTATTAGCAGGGGCATGGCCATCATCTCAAAAGTAAAGGGGATGAAATATTCAGGAGTAAGGCATTTTTATTTTTTATTTTTTTTCATGAACTTAAATCAACAGGTTGGCGTCACTTTTATTCTGTGCATATTAATTATTCCCCTTCTACAAAATATTATGTTATGGAGTACAAAGATCCCAGTTGGCTGGGAAAAGTGAGCTGGCTGGACAGATACTGAAGAGGGTGGTTCTGATTTCATTGTGATGTCTGTTTTTGCTGCTGTCTGTTTATTTATTTATTTTTCTTTGTATTACGTTTAATGTTGGAACATGCCAATGTACCTAAAGCAAATTCCACCAGCATGGCAGTGGGATCATTAAATTATCTGAATCTGAATCTGAATCAGAAGTCACTGTTGAACCTTTTTAAGACATCGTGGGCTGATTCAGTGAAACGTCAAGCGTGGAAGAAGCCCACATGAAATCCTCAAAGATATTTCTGCCCAGTTTCTGCCACCCTCGCTATATCAGAGCAAGTTATAGGCTAGTGCTTAAATTTCCATCTGCACAAAACCCTAAAAACAAAAGGAAAAAAAAATTGGAAAAGAAATTCTCCCCAGACACACTAAATGGGGGTAAAAGATGCCAGATCTTACAAAATCTTGTATCTATCACCCTTAAAGAAGCTGAAGAAGTAGGAGTTTTAGTAGCAGAAGTAGCATTAGTGGCTGTTGAAGTGACCTTTAGTGTGTTTTCCATCAACCGCACTTTACAACTGTAGTATGGCCAGTTACCTCTTGTGACAATGCCATGACACTCTTATAGTTTTGTTTTCTCCCATTTTTCTTTGCATGTGAAGATTAAAGGGCATTCTACTAAGTAAACTGGAAGTGTATTAGTAACATTTAATTTACATCTCCCTGCCAAAAGAGTATCTAACTACAGCAGCATAGGCCATTCAAAATCTCTGTCAACTAGGCAACTTTTTCTGAGCATTAGCATCCTTTTCTAATTGTCTTCAGTGGCTTTGTGTGCTTGCAGCCACCTCTGCAATCTTTATTTCTCTTTTTTTCAGTGCACTCCAGCATTTTTGCAGCTGGTTACGGGCACTTCAAGTTAAATCAGCTTAACTTTTTTAACAAGGATTGCGATCATCAATGTCACTTTTCACAAATTGAATGATCATGGGAGGTGGTGTGATTTTTAGACTGGGAGACGTTGTTGTCAACAGCAGAAAAAAATGTAGTAAGAATTTTTAAAAGGCGCTTGTTCTGAGCACCTCTCAGCACTTCTCAGCTCTTATTTGCTATTAAAAAAAAAAAAAAAACACTGACCCTAAAACAATTTGACTGAAAATTATGAAACAAAAGAGATTACTATTACAATGAGGTGAAAATCCTTGCTGGATGTCATCACTCTAAGGGGGCCCCCTTACTCCAATGTATTTTAAAACTCAAAATATAAATGCTATCATTATGAGCTTACGTATGTACATTTGGTCACTATGCATGAATAGGTATTTTGAAATATCACATGTACACTTTAGCAACCAATAGACTGTCTACAGAATACAGTGGCTGAGTTGTAAATAGCAAGGGTTGAAGCTCATTGACTTGAATGTATTTTAAAACTCAAGACTAAACATATGAATCAATCTGACAGTATGTATGATTGATCAGCATCATATTGAGCATTTTGAAATTTGAAACTGTCTGAAAGACAAAACTATTAAGTGGCTCCAAATTGTTATAATGCCCAATGTAGTAGCTCCTGCTCTATTCTCTCATTTTCTAATTTTCTCGGCATTAAACTGCTTAAATGCACACTCTTTAATTGCTTATTTTATATTCTGTTTGTTTGCTTGTATTCTATTAGTATTTTTCCTGCTGAATCCTATTACTTTTGCAACTGTAAAAATTAGGAATGTTGCTCTATCCCACCACTGGTTATTTGACCCTGGCAAACCTGATGTCCAGAGTGTGCAAGTCTGTAATTGCATGAAACACTAAATCTTCATCTGGAAAGAATTAAATCTACCCAAGGATGTTAGAGTTAACTCATACAATCCAGTAGATAAGCCCCCAAAATTTTGTGGTCTCCTGAGGTAAAAAATACCAATCATCAGACATCCCCTACAATTGCTGTACATAGAGTTGGAAATCCAGAGGCATTTCAGGGACAGTGCCAGCTGAGCATAAGCACAAAATCCAGGGATTGTCCCTGGAAAACGAGGATGTCTATTCATCCTAACCAAAACTGCATGCCTTAGTATTCAGACCTCTCTTTTGTATTAAGTGCTACATGGGCAGCTGAGATAAGCCTGAAATAGACCACAGAAGCGCAGTCATACTGCAGTTGGCCAGCATGCCTATAGGTAGCTGAGCTGACTTTCTACATAGCATTAGATCAAAAAATACATACAAATCTTCCCTTTTACCATTACCACATTCTAGGCTAATTATTTTTACTAAAATTTAATGAAAAGTCCTTCTTTAACAAGGATGCATTAAACGCACTGAAAAACCTCCTCCTCATAAACTTCATGAAGACATACAGTGAACTTGATATCCCAAGATGCAGCCCTTCAGATGGCAGCTCTGTATTTGCAGTGAGCTCCAAAGCAAGTGTGCCAGTGCAGCTCAAGATACTAAATACTAAACTCTATACTAAACACTACTAAACAAAGGAAGTATAAATTTTGTTTATTTTTGACTTATCTGATAAGCCATCCTGCACACAGTGATGATGTTATTTTATTTATAAATGATCAATAAAGGGGTCAGTTAAATGATAACATGCCTGCATTCTCTTAATTCTTTGTTTAAAAGCACAATGTCATCATTAAAATCCCTTGCTGCATGATGTAAGATCTTTAGAAAAAATATAACTCTGATTGAGTTCAACTTTATGCAGATAAAGTCTGTCCAACTGAATGGTTCATGAAACCAAAAGTCTTGTTTAACTGTCAAACTAGACTGTGTATATCAAATGTGAACAGCCTGTGTGAGTTTGTGTATTTCTTACCTAAAATCTGCAAAATTTCTTCCAACTTGAAAATGAAGAAGTGACCACCTTCTCACTGTGTGTCTATCCAAACAGCTGGAGTTTTTCCATGGTGTAACTTCTTGTCAAGCAGGAGAATAGAGAAGCTTGCTGTCGTAGATGAAGCTAGGTTTTAGGTTCCAGGACATGTTCACATTTGTTTGCCAGGTTTGATGTTCACGTACTGTCAGGCTTCTCCAGTCCACACTGTCCCGACACTTTATTCTTATTTCCAGAACCACACAGTTCTGGAAATATGGTTTAATTAAGGTGGTGGTATATTAGCCAAAATCGGAACTGCAACCTTCAGTTTTGGGGCCAACTGACTGACTGATAGACCGACCGAATAATCGACATACTGACAGATTACCTTATACCAGCTTGGCCTTCCAAATAATGTGTACACTTTTGAAGCAGTGTCTGTGTTGAAATCAAGTACTACATATTTTAGTACTTTTAGAACATCAAGTTAAAGGGTAGCTCAACACCAGTTTTCAGAATCCCTGCAACCACTGCACACATTAAATAATGCTATTTTGTGTGGGGGCCCGGTAGCTCACTGTATATAGCGTGCACTATGTATTATTACCACGGCAGCACAGGTTTGATTCTAACCCATGCCCTTTGCTGCATGTCATCTCATCTCTCCCCCTGTCCTTCCTGTCTATCTCTACTGTCACTGGCAAATAAAGTAGAAATGCTAAAAACACTCTAAAAAAATACTATTTTGTGTCGAGAATTCTGGAGCAGGAGGACGAGGGGGAGTATGTCTGTAGCGCAGGTGTGTGTGTGTGTGTGTGTGTGTGTGTGTGTGTGTGTGTGTGTGTGTGTGTGTGGG
>OMKZ01007255.1:7666-18989 GCA_900302535.1 Neoniphon sammara | reverse complement strand
GCTGGGGGAATTCAAAATTTACATGTAGTATTATGACAAAAAACAAAAAAACAAACAAAAAACAGCAATATAGTGGTGAAAAGTAGATTGGAGTCCTTGCTGTGTGGCTTGCTTGCTATTTACCATCCGTCCTTGCCCATTACAAACAACATCATGAATGGTCAGGTAGTCCACAAGGATGGGAGGATGGGAGCAATAAATTAAACATACCCTTATAGGGTCTCTGTGTTTAGGAAGTAAAGATGTACACAATCTTGCCAGAGTCAGACAACAAGCCATGGAAGCCACATTGCTTGTTTCGCCTGCTGTCCATGTTATTGGAATAAAACATCATGAAACGACTTGATTTACTTTTGCAAGGAACAACTGCCAGCCAATAACCCACAGCACTCGATATTAGACTGTCAGCTGCAGCAGATGTTGACGCTAGCTAGCATTAGCTCAGTACAGTCCCTGACCAGAACACTTTTGAAAGACAGCGGTGTTCCCTCCAACACAGATTAGAAGCCTACAGGTCTGTGAAACCTGAGAAGTTTATAAGCAGCCTAACTGTTGATTGTGTTTACCTAACATTGATAGATGTGTTTTCCACTGAAAATGTGATCATGATGGGTTGCATGTGGGTTTTGGCAGGAAGCTGCTTTCCCCGCATTGTCAGTACTGCGTACCAGCACTGAATCTTTTTTAGTGGTACAGAGTACCGGACCTTACCAGCCTACTTTCACCTCTGGTTATTTGTTGATATAGGTATATAGAAAAAGTGTACTGTTGAAACAGGTCTTTGATCCGTGATGTGGCTAGGGGTTTCTAACCCCCAGACATGTCATGAGTCTGGATTCGATGGCCAAACAACAACGCATTATTAGCATTATTATTATATTTTTTCAGAATTTTGTGGATTATAAGCACAGGATTTGTGTTATTCATGAAATATGGACAATATAATACGTTTTAAAACTCAAATAAAGTTATTTAGTGTTGAATTACCCTTTAAGATTATTTTCTGTGAATTTATAATCCACTCACTATGTAGAATACTAACCAGCTCTTGTTCTCTGTGCTTGCTGTAGGAGAGGAGGCACTGACTATGTACATGGCCAAAAACAAGCTAGACAGGAAGCTTGCCAATGCCACCCAGAATGTGGAGGCCCTTCATCAGTTGGCCTCTTCCTACTTCATTGATCGTGACGGCACTATGAGGAAGCTGCATGAGATCCAGATTTCCACCAGTGCCATCAAGGTTTGTGTAAAGAACTTTCAGAAAATAAGTACAAAGAGAAATGATTTTTTTCTTGTCATAAACAGTCTCTACCAGGGAGTTTAGTGTTACTTGTGACTGTCAAAATATAATTTGTAGCACATTTAGTAAATAATTTACATCCAGTTAGCTGCATTTCAGACATTACCTCTGGTTCACTAGCCAGCATGGAATGTCCGCTAGGAGGGAGATATGCAGGCAAGGTGACATACCGCATTCATTTTTACAAGAGGACATATAGAATGGTTGCAGAGGCGTGTGGGAATGTCACCAACCAGAATTTAGTTATTAGTGTAGTGGCGAGGAGGAGTAGACCTCTTCTTCATGCAGATTTTCAAGTGGCCGACACAGGCATTAACAAATCTTGTAGGTGTTGATTGAGTTCCTTCACAAAACATCACTAGTTCCATCTATTTGTTCCTCTTGATATGTGCAATATTATATAATGCATCTTTGTCAGAACCACAGAACTTCAATGGAGTAGAACAATCACAAATTAAATGTTTGCGATGTTCAGACTTGGTCTCACTTCTGTAACTTGTAAAAGACCAAAATAATTTTTGACATAGTGGCACTCATCTTACATTCCTAAGAAATTGCATGTTAAATTTAAGAGGTGTGTAATCAATTACATTTTTATGACACATTATAGACCACTTTTGTTTCATTTGTTGTTGGGTTATTTTTTATGTGATATTATTGACTTAGTAATGTAGCTTTTAAGCTAATAAAGTGGGCTAGCTATAAACTAGCACACTGTTATTAGTGTGCTCTGCCGTTGTTAACGTGTGACTAATTTTAGCAATATTAAAATGTTTTTATTAGTAACAGGGGACGCACTGACGAGCTGATTACACAAATTATTTTGTGTAATCATTTTGTGTAATTTTGTATTTTGTGATATTGCCTTGAATTACGTCAATTTTACAGGTAAAAAAATGTGACAAAATCATCTGCAAATCATCTGAAGGGGTTGATTTTGGATAAGTTTAGATATGGTTTCAAAAAGTAACCTGGGTATCATTTTTGCTAATGTTAATAATTTTAGAGTAATAAGCAGGTTTAGCTGTGGAGAGGACACCTTTATTCTCTACAAAGCTATCATACCAGACAAGGTGAAAGACCTCTAGTGGTACGCCAATATTGCTCTAGTTTCCTACATGCCTGCTTAAGCACACAGGTATCATCATTAAACCAAGATGTGGAATGTTTTCACCTATATTTTGTAATTAGTGGTGCCACTGTATCAATAGCGTTACAGAGGGTGGAGTTTAGACCATCTGGAAAGTCATTCAAAGACCTTTGATAATCATCAAACAACATAAGGACTGGAGGCAGCAATTCAGAAAGCGCTGCAGTGGTGGAGGCATTAATGCGATGAGAGCTAAGAACAGTGTTAGAATTAACTGTAGAGAAGGAAGTGTTACCTCCAATGTAATCAGGTAATGGTCAGATAGGGCAGCAGTGTAGGGAGAGACCACCACATGAGAAACATCTAAACTGTGAGCTAAGATTAGGTCTAAAGTGTTGCCACTGGAATCGGTGGGTTCATAGATGTATTGGTTGAAGCCTAAGTCTCTACAATGGCTGCAAAAGCCCTGTTGAAAGCATCAGTGAAGTCATTGACATGAATGTTGAAGTCCCCAAGTATGAAGATTTTAATAGTTCTAATAATAATATCAGAAATAAATTTGGAGAAATTATCTAAGAATTTACTGTATAGTCCTGGAGGACAATAAAGCACCACTATTAGAAAAGATGAAGTAGTGCAGATTTGTTTCGTAGAGAGCAAGTCAAAGGATGTAAAGTTTGGTTGGGTAAAGGTGGTAAGGGAAAATTTTGAGTTATAAATTAACGCTATGCCCCCACTTTCTTTGTTGCTCTCACGTCATGAGAAGAGGAATAATTAAGAGGCGAAGTTTCATTAAGGGGAAACAAGACATCAGGCTTTCAACCAAGTTTCACACAAACCCAGCTGACTTCAGTGATCAGGTCACTGACCAGCAGTGCCTTATGGGAGAGTGATCTAATATTGATAAAGCCTAATTTCAGGTTTGTGGGCCGTACATCACTTTCTAGTGGTAAGGGGGTTAGTTGAATAGGTAGTAGATTTTTGTAATCTGAGGACTGTCTGCATCTAGGTTGAAAGAAGCAGCAAAGGAGGGATACTAGACTAATGGGAAAGGCCAAATTACTACTGTCAGAATGAGGATCAGAACCCAGGTTATGGTGTACAGCTGCATCACAGGGAGAACTAAAGGAAATTAGTCTCTGCTGTAAGTGCTATGCTATCTGAAAACCTAATCTTTGTAATCATAGCGATTGAATAAAAATATCTTAACCAGGGGACTTGGCACCCTCTGGGAGAGTCTCTCTAGCAGATTCTCTACTCATCAGCAACCAAGTCAAACATAATTGGACAGCTAAATAATAAAAAAATAATCAGGAAAAGGCCAAACGGTACAGGTAAGTTTTAAGAGAAGATTTAAAAGAAGGCAGGGAAGTTGCTAATCGAAGTTCAACAGGAAGGCTATTCCAAAAGGTTGGTTCCCTAACTGTGAAAGCTCTATCACCCTTGGTCTTCAGCCTCGACCAGGGAATTGCTAACAGGGCCTTCTCAGAAGATCTCATGGTCCAGGCAGGGGAATAATCAATTAGGAGCTCGGCTAGGTAGCTTGGTGCCAGATTGTGCAAGGCTTTAAAAGTCAAAACTAAAATTTTAAAATCAATTCTAAAATGGACTGGAAGCCAGTGTAAGGAGGCTAAAATAGGAGTTATGTGATCGTGCTATCAGTTTGCTTATAAAGACAGTAGTGGCACTGATGATGCAATACTAACCACAACACACTTTATTTTGCAACACCTTGAAAACCAAGGCCTGCTTACACTGCTTTGGGTGGACTTTGACAATTACTGTATCCTCCTCTGGAATTGAGGTGAAAACCTAAATCAGCCTAAAAGTTCAACAGTGCACCACCTGAGGACTAATCAACCATGCCAAATTAATTAAGGTCTTGTCATCTAGCTGGTCAGCATCTGGAAACTTAACTGTGTACAAATATATCACAGAGTCAAGAACAAATAATGCCCCAAACTTTGGCAGGCAGTTTATAAAATCAAAGATGAGCTGATACAAAACTTGTGTGCCACTGGGGAAAAAGTAAATCAGATTGACATTAACATGGCTACACTTAATCAGCAATATAAAGAGATGCAGCAGAGAATGAATGTGAACGAGGACAATCTCTACACTACCATGGAGAAAATTAAATCTCTTCAGAAGGAGGTGGATTTTCTGAAATCCAGAACGGACTATATGGAGAATTAAAGCCACCAGTCTAACCTGTTGTCGGTATCTCGGAGGGAGCAGAAGGAAGGGACTTGACCGCATCCGTTGTCTGACTCTTGACTCATGCCTTGGGCCTCGGACAAAACATAGAGCTGCTGTTGGTGGAGAGGGCCCTCCAAATCCATGAACAAGAAGATTCTCCTGCCCAAGCAGGGAGACCGATCATCTTTAAATTCCTGAGTTATCAACAGAAGATCAAAGTGATGCAACTAGTCACAGAAGTTGGAGAGTTGAGCTTCAATGGGAGAAAATTCTTTCTTTATCCAGATTTCAGCACTGCTGTCCGGGAGAAACGCAAGGTCTTTGGACCAGTTAAAGGATAATTCTGGTATTTTAAAACCTGGGCCTTATTTTCCTATCTATAGGGGACTAAATGATTAATAGCAACAAAAAGCTTTGGAATCAATCTGATATTGAGCAAGAATGCTATAACCGGCACCCGAGAAACACAGCTGTAACGTAATCCAACAGGGCAACCTGTCCGCATCAAAGTATGTCCACTAAAAGTGCTTGCTTTGCCACTGACAGGCTCAGATTATTATTATAAGTGTCTGACAACATTATGCAATATAGCACTTTTAGTGAATGGTACACTTTTATCTACTTTCTCTATAAACAGAGGTACAAGACAAGGGTCCCCCTATCACCACTGTTGTCTGCTTGTGTTATGAATCCCCTGGCCAAAGCTAGCAGATATACACTGAAGGCAAACACAAAATGTGCAGAAGTGTCTTGAACAGGTAATAACAGGGGTCCCCAAACTTTTTCATGCTTGGACCCACATGTAGAGGTACTATTTGTCTCTAGACCCACCAAATATTTTGTGTGGTGAAATTAAGTTGTCAAAAAAGTAGTTAAACTTTCAATGCACTTACATCAGTCATTGCTGTAGATTTAGTGGTAAAACATTGTCTTACATTCAATATGCATGCCCTTTCCAGGCAAAGAACACACCTTCAGGCTACAAAACCTCAGTCAATTATTCCTCATATTTTCAGAATTCATAGCCTATAGATTTTTATGTCAGTGGTATTAATCGTACCCTTGCTCCGGGTTATAGATGCGGGTCAGAATTAAGACAATGTGTGGTTTCCTATGAAAACAAGATAGTAAAGTTAGAAAGTTAGGCTATTGTATTTTGTATCCAGTGGGCTGAGTTAATGACCAAGTAATGCCTCAAGCAATATATTAAAGGTTAATCCGTTTGTAGGCATATTTAAAACTAGTGAAATCACCAATGCATATTCTTACCGTAATTGTGGGATTATGTGCACATTATTCCCTTTTCACCTACTCTGCACTGGAGCTACAATTTTCCTGGTCTTAAAGAAGTCATGTTGTTTCCCATGCCACCCAGAGTCTCTGGTCCAGCCACCTACCTCATTCTGTTATCTGGCAGAGAGTACATTAGTAGCATTCAGAATTTTCTTCATGTCATCTGTTTTTGCGGGACTGTCTGAAATCCTGTGGTCCATACTGCTGCAGTGTCTGTGCAGTGAAAGATCCGACATCATCCGTACATTATTTAATTCAATGTTACACACTAACAACAGCAGTGATCAGATGGTGCCACGTCATGGATGCCTTCTGTGTAACAAGATCTCGCATGATTGGGTGACTTTGGCAACATAATGATACACATGACTTATATTGCATTTTGAGCGCATTGGTGGGAGATTCAAAAAGAGCTGCTTCAGGCCCAACACCTAGATCCAGTTACTCGAGTTATCAAGCAACAGGTGGAGAGTGGACAAGGTGTCTTGACACCCAGATTCTTGACACTCAAAAGGTGAAGTTACTTTGATGCAACGTGAGATTGCCAAGCTTCAGCTGAAGGAAGGACAGAGTCACAAAGCGACCATCTGCAAGGGAAGTAAGCCAACTCATCTTGCCTGCTCAATACAGACTCATGTTCTATTCCAAACCCAATTCACTGTTCCTTTTTATGTTTTGTTGTCTGTCCTGGTTAACCCCGTTTCCTCTTGAGGCCTGGCATATGGTTGTGCCTAGCAAATGGAGACATCGATCCCTCATCTGTCCTCCCTCACCCGTCAGCCTCCATCACAACAGCTACCAGGTATTGCAAAGGCTGCCCACATCTGAGACTCCTGGGTGTGCTTTGTCCTCCCCCTCTTGCTCTGCAGCCTGTCCCACTCCTTCAGCTTCTGGTGGGGGAGAAGCCAGACTGACTTGATCTCCTTTTCATTGCCCACAGTTGCCTCCCCCTTGGTTTATTAAAACAGCACCAGAGCAAGCCTTCAGTGGGTCAGGAGTGACCTGCTCATTGTCTGCAGCTGGTCTGGTTGGCTGGCATACTGCCAGTGCTGGTCTTAGGTGGATCAGGGTTGGCTGGGCCTCCTGGTGCTCCCATTGGGCTTCTTCCTGCTACTTTGGCTAATCAGCCCTATCTCAACACTCCAACCTGAGACTTGTCTCCCTGCATGGATACCTCCACAGGTTGGCCTCTCAGCACCACAACCAGGAGCTTTTATAATCCTTTTCAGAGGCAACTCCACTGCCCACAACATCAGTGCTGATGCAGCCTCACACTCCTTGGTGCCACAGTGAAGTGATTGTTCACATTGCCTGAAATGACACTGTTTGGCAACAAATGAAGTATTCAAATACAACTTTACAGGTCTTCTTAATTTCTTAAATAGCAGTGGAAAATCTTTTTATCTCTGGTTCAATCCCAGCCCTTGGCTATAGCTTCTTAGTCTCTACACCGGGCTCCAGTTCGTTTGTTATACCCAAAATCTAGCTTTTATTTACAATTTTAATATTTTTTAGGAGGGATGGACTGTATTCACACTGAGTATATGCATGCTGGCCGCAAACATGCTCCACGTTGTGCTATCTGCTGCCTACATGACTGACTATTTAGTTTGAAAATTTCATGTACCCCCAATGCCACTTCCTCTAATGTACCCATTTCTCTTTTTGGTCACACTAGCTTCCCTATCAGCTGTAAAGTTTCAAATCCTTCTCACAAAGTTTCTGTGTTCCAAGTCTGCTTCATTGTTTCAAATAATCCTGTCAGATCCTGTGATTGTACAGGCATTTTAAACTCTTCTGTCTATGGGAATTGGACTGCCAAGCACAAATTTTATCTGTCATTTTCAACCACAGACTTACCCAGCATCTGCATAATATTACTAAAGATTTAACACACAACTTAACTGAACTTATACTATTAGAGAAGTTACCTGTTGTCCCTGAATGTGTTGTGAGATCTTTATGCTAATAAAACATTCTTTATTGAATGTATGTGTTTCATTTTGAAATTATAACTTAGTCGTTTGATTTATTACCGAATCATGGGTCAACTTATATGTTGCACTTTTACAAACCCATCTACCGGGTTAATCTTACTTCAGTATACCAAGATACTGTGGCCATGGCATTGGACTGTTTGTAAAATATAAGAGCTCTCTGAGATGCACTTCCATCGCAAAAACTTTGTCTTTTGAAGTGCTAACCTTTGTTTACACGGCAGACACCATGTGCTATGTGCACATATCTCCCTACCACCCAGAAACAAGAACAGCTTCTTCTCTGAATTTTCAGAATTAATATACTCACATAAATATGACAGGGTAATTATTGCTGTTGATTTTTACTTTCATCTTGATGCCACCTCCAACCATTTCACAGCTAAATTTAAAAATGTTTTTGAAAGCTTGAATTTTACCCAAAACGAAGAAAATGCAACACACAAGGGTCATATGCGTGACCTTGTACAGCCCCTAGGCGTCAAGTTTGACAAACTTGATCTGAAAGACACTTGCATTTCAGATGATTTCGGTATTTTATTTGATGTTCCACTGTCAAAATTGTCAAATCTCTGTCAATCTCATTCTTGCATCATTAAGTCCAACACCACCACTAATTTCTCCTCTGTTATCACAGGCATCAGTAACAGCAGTAATCCAGTAGAGTTAAGTTATTTTAATCACATTTGTCTCACTGCAGTTGATATTAGTGCTCCCTATAATACTAAAACAATTTGCACTGACAAAAGATCCCCCTGGCTGAATGATCAGTTATGGAGCATAAAAAGGAAATGCAGAAAGGCTTAATGCTTGAGGAAGAATACAAAGTTACAATTTCACTGCCTCCATCTCAAGGATTTATGAAGCAATTATAACACGGCTGTTAAAGATGTAACAGCAAAATACTTCTCTGTGATAATCACTGCTAATAGTAATAACCAGGGGCCCTGTTCAGTACTACTAATTGTCTTGTTAATGCCCCTCCTCCTGTTATCCAGGTATCATCATGACTGTGAGAAATTTTTAAGTTTCTTTGTTGACAAGGTTGACAATATTTGAATATATTTACCATCCTGTTAATTCTTCAGATGTATTTCTCACAAGCACAACTGTATTGAATTTATTCTCTCCCATCTCAATGGATGACCTATTGTACATATTGTCACACAAGGCCCTCCTCCAGCCAACTTTATTATTATCCTTATTTATTGTTCCTTATTTATTGGCCATCATAAACAGCTCTCTCTACTGGCTATGTTCCAAGCTATTTTTACCATGCACTGGTCCAGCCACTTCTCAAAAAGCCAACCTTTGATCCCTCATTTTTAAACTACAGGCATATATCTCAGGACTTCCTTTTATTTCCAAAAATCTAGACAAGGCATGCCACTTTTAACCGTGCCGTTTTTTCTTGTTTGTTTGTTTGTTTTAATTATTTATTTATTTATTTTTTTTCTTGAGAAAGTTCAATCAGGATTCAGGCAGCATAATATCACAGACAGTCCTCCTCAAAATGACAAATGACTTATTACTAAATGCTGATCCTGGTCAAGGCTCTGTTCTTGTCCTTTGGGATCTTGTTGCTGGGGTTGAATGTTGCTGGTCTTTGAGTACTGCCAAGTACTAGAGTGGATCACATCACACCTGTCAGAAAGAACATACTCTGTCACTGGTAAACAACAAACAACCATTTGTTAACATACAAATGGTTGTTTGTTGTTTACCGTAGGCCCTATTTGTTTTATTTTGTGTTCTCCCGGAGCACAGTACCTTTACCGAATAATCTGTATACAGTGTTCTATACTGCTCTGAGTCTGACGCCATGCTGTTATGGAGATATTTGAACAGTTTCTGGCTGATTTGACTGGCGTGCCTAACAACACCTAACAGTTACCGCATGCTGGGACTCTTATTTTCAGATGTTAAAATAAATAAATAAATAAATAAATAGAAGTATCACAAGCTGCTGAGGCACCCCATTCTCATTCCCAAGGCGTCATATGTTGACATTATGTCAAGTCCCAATAAGTCAGAGCACTGACGCCTAAGTTACCCTTCCTCGTCAGTGCGCTGACGCTCTTGGTCTTCATTGACTCTCATGTTAAACGTTTTGCGGCAGTATTGGACGCCCTAGGATCCCATGAATTACGTTCTTATGCAGCTGATTTTGCATTACCAACTTCGTTTGTTGCAAACACATTATCAATCTGATTACTCCCAATTTGGGTATTTAATTTTGTAATGTTGAGTGATATTAATTACACATTATTTTATTTTATTAGACTACTTATATCATTTCTGCATTGAGTCGCTATGTTTTTTTGTTTTTTTTTTAATCTGTGTGGGATTTAAATGAATTTCCAGTGACACCATGGGATTTACCAAGGGATTGATACTATTGATTCTTAAGTACATTTAATATCATATTCTGATTCAAGTATGACTTTTGCTACTTTTTACAACACTGATTAACCGTAACATCCACACCTGAGCCATCCAACTACTGGACTCCATCATTTAGAGTTACTCAAGTTACTTTAATGTTCTCTGCCAATCAGTTCTAACTTTACTTCTGACTTAATCGAGAATAAATAAGATCGGTAAAATTGGTCGGAGTTAAGATACCTGATATTAATCAGGTCAAATTCTAATATTACATTAAAAGTACACTCAGTTGTATTAGTTGGTTGTGTGTGTATGTGCGTGTTTTCTTAATTTTGTGGTCCTGTAGATTCTGGACATAATTAATGCACTCACTCTCTTTCCCACCCTACCTCCTGTGCCTCCTACACACACATACACTCAGATGTCCAGACACATTCACACTCATGTAGAGACATTGCAGCATGTATTCACACAAACACACAGCAGACCTTGAGTTCTGCACAGGCTAGCCTGGGGTTACAATGTAATGAGATCTTAGAAATATGGGGGAGTCCTGCTGTACATGATTTATCCTCTTGAATATCACAGCTCTGCATTTTATTACGCAGAAAAAGCACTGGATTCATGATGTATAAAGGCATTGCCCATTTGCACTGATTCCAACATTTATATCTCAGTTCCTATTTCTGCTAAAATCTGTATTCATCTTCTTGTCGCACCCAATCCCATTTAATCTGGCTGCACATATTTGATGCTTGTTCAATTGTCCACCAATCAAAGTATTTACCCATCCCTTCATTTACCAAACTCAGCAAACAAAATCCTCCAATAATTGGGACAAATTGAGCAATCTCATACCTTGCTGGTAGAAATGAGTAGCATGGCGATATGTGTCTTTGTGTGGCTAAGCCTGATTGATACAAGCTAGATCTCCTGGGAAGGGGTTGTTTAAGAATCACAATAAGACACCCAATAGGCATTTTAATGGAGAGAAAAAAAATGCTGTTTTATGACTGGGTGTCTTTATGTGTAAAGATTATGCAGAAAAGGATATGTTTG
>OMKZ01007251.1:8335-24525 GCA_900302535.1 Neoniphon sammara | reverse complement strand
TGTCGCAGCTCGTATAATATTCTGACCTCTTTTGCACATCATTGTGATCACCGTAATTTAATCAGTAACGTTTTCTCTGCTCACCAAAGACCAAAAGCACCATAAAGTTACTAGAGCATTTATTTAAAAGCATGGTTTGGTGCCATAAGTTTTCACCAATCATTGAACTTGAACTTGAATTTGTTTCAGCACATTAATGACAATGGCACCTTTCAATTCTAAGAAAAAAGACTAAAGGAGTATTGACATTTATTGTGTAAATAAGACAGCTTCAGGGTTGCTGTGAGGTTTTCACTTTGATGGACCTAGGCTAATGACTCCTGTAGACTTCAAGTCTTTATGCTAAGCTAATACAAAATGCTAACCATAGGAACTGAACCAGTGAACGTACAGAGGTGAAAATGGTATCAAACATCTTGTCTCAGTCTGGGTAAGTCGGTAAAAGGGTATTTTGCCGAAAACAGAGTATTCCTTTAAGATGCAGAGACCTGTAGGTACTATGTGGGTCAGTGTGTACATGGTCTTGACCATCCAAGAAGAGCCTATTTGTTTTCAGTTCAAAACATACTGAGGCAATTTAGTGGAATATACCCACTAAATTCTTCATCAGGGCTTGTTTGAAGTGAGCCAGTGAATGGGAGAGTAACTGGATACTGTCAATACTCAATCAAGAAATGCTCACTGGTGTAATAATGGTTGGACTTGATTTTGGCTAACAAGACCACAGGGAGGAGTGCCACAAAGCTGCATTTCTGTTTTTCTCCCTTGGTCTGCTTGTCCACTCCTGTCTCTTTCTCTGTAAAACAGCAGCAGCAATTAGTGTAATGTAAGAAAATACTTGCTGTCATAACTCAACATGAGACTGTACATCGAAGCTTATGTCAGAGTTTATGGGAGAGTATCGATTACCCGCTCTGTCCTACTTTTACTGAACCTTTCACAGTGGAAATGCACAGTGAGGACTGATTTGTGAGTTCCTTTTTTGTCTTTATCTGCTGATTCCTATTCAGGGTCAGGGGAAGCTGGAGCCTTTTCCAGCACGCACAGGGTGAAAGGCAGGTTGCCAGATCATCACAGAGCTAACACAGCTAGACAGACACATTATTTACACATTTTCCAGGCTCAAGTCTACCTGATTTCCATGTCTTTGAACTGTGGCAGGAAACCCAGGAGAACATGGGGAGAGCATGCAAACTGCACACAGAAAGGGACGGAATTGAACCCATATCCTTGCTGTGAGATAGCAGGGAAATCACTGAGCCATCAAGCTAAACGTTATTGGGAAAAGTCTTGATCGCAATTTTTATTTAGTTGCGGCTTGTTGACATATCATCCGTGCATAGGAGTTGCAATGGAGACGATACACCTAAACACATTCCTTGTTTGAATGAAACTGTTTAAGTATGCCTACTACGTCGTGAAAATAAATGTATCATTTCAGTGTGTACTAGTGTCGCAGTAATATTAGTGACATGACAGTAATATCAAAAGTAAAACAGCCCTAAGACTTGCACTGTAATGGACAGCAAGCATGTCTGCATCACATTTATATCTGTTGTCTGTGCTTTGATTTCAGAATTTATAGAGTTATATTTTACATTTTAGGTTTTTCTATAACTCCAGTTTTGAAATACTGAGAATGTAATATGTCTTGTGTTCACTATCAGACTTACATGTGGAAATGACTTCCCTTTGAAGGTCTAGGCTTTGAAATCAAATATATTTTCACAGTAAAGCTGATTGTTTGACCTCTGACAAGCTGCTAATTTCTAATAAAACACACGATGGTTGTCACTGGGAGATCAGATTCTGTGGAGTTCTTTCTGCTGAAAGAAATGAATAGCAACATACAGGAACAGTACCAGTGTTTACTGAAAATCGCTTCACTACAATAGTGTAATCCAGTGGTTATCTTACTTTGTGTAAAATCTGTAAAAACATGACTGTGTTTAATGACTTTATATAGCATGTACATCAACACAAAGAACTCTTTTCAATTTCCAGAGAAGTCTCATTCTGGCTCCATTCCAGTGTAAAATCTGCTGTGGTGTCACAGTGACCATCTGCCATAGGAGTTGATCTTTAAGCTATGAGCATGGGCAGAATGAAGTTGGGAAGGATCCATAGTTTCCATTAAGAGTAATTTCTTGTCTGATCATTTGCTGAGTAAACATGCAATCCTTCCAAGTATCCCATTATGGACAAAGACAATGCCAAAGTGTGTAAAATCAATTCATCAAAATAGGTGAATGTAAAGCAGGTTATTTCTGCTGGCAAAAAATGTTGCATTGTATGGCTTTGGCTATTATTCTGAATATTGCTCAGCACTGCAAACTGGTAGTAAGTTCTGTATTACACACTGCTAGTTGCTGTAATCTGCACTACATTGCAGTAAATGATGTTCAGGTAGTCTGCGTTTTTGGCTTCCAGTCTGTTTCCCCAAAATAATAATAATGTATTATGTTATTAAGAATGTTACAGTGATTAACAGATGAGAAAAACGATATGAATTAGTATTTTATGCACAATAAATTCCTCTGTAGTAATAATAATCAGCAAAGCATTTCATTTTCTTAAACCACCAATAACTTACAAACTGGATACCATGACTTTGTTTGACTACATTAAATACAGATTACGGGAGTATTAGAGAATCATATCAGAGAAATGTACTGAGACACTCTACATTACTGTTATTGGACAGTTTATCATCCGCATACAGGTAAACAATCTAAGTGGAGCATGTTCATAACAGAAGCTACATGTACATGTTAATTGGCCCATGATAATTAATTGCTTCTAATCATTTCTGCACCATGCAAACTCAATTAACTTTCTTGCGAATTTGCAGAATGAAGACTTGATGTTTTCTATATATGCATCCTCTTGATTTGAGACCTGTACAGTATATGGGAGAAACATCTCAGTCCAAGAACTGATCTTTGAGACACATCATGCATAATCATTACAATCCAAATAAAGGAAACCCCAGCATTAAGTGTTTTAATACAATGCCAGGCTGCCAGGAGGCACCAGAATCACTGTAATGGACTTTGGCATGGACTCTAAGAGTGAGAGGGATGTGAGACCATTTTCCCACAAGACATTAAGACACAAGATATTTAACCATCCAGGAATCATGCCTGCTTGTCTGTGAGGGTACTGTCATCCCCACTTGTGACAAATCACCTACTTTAAATATACTTTGCTTTCATCAGATAATCATGTGCTTCCTTTATTTTAGCACTTACACGAGTAACCACCAACAGAGGCTGAAATTTGCTGTTTGCCAGGTAAGATGAGAATTACATGCAATACCAAACCAATTACTCAATCTATCAAGACTACTAGCCAGGGCCAGGTTCACAGGAGGGTCAGTGGTTATGAATAAAAGCTAAACTGAAAATCAGCAATAAGGTGAGACAAAATTTCAGTCTTTTTTTTTTATTTTATTGGCTTATTAAGCTCTCGATTTACAAGCAATGCACATGAAGATCAGTGGTTCTCTGCCATCGATCCCTTGCTCTTCAAGGGCTGTAGATGTTGTGATCTGTCCAGGGGGGCGTAGAGATGCAGATCTGAACTTATTTTTGATGAGGGTCAATAATCCATTGTGGATCAGTATATTAATTCAGGCCAATCATTTGTTTAGGGAAGCAGAGCCACACTTACACCCGGAGTGCCGCAATGTTGAAGATTGCTCAATGAGGATTTGAGAGTTGAAAATATGTCTTAAACATTGGGCATCAGACAAAAATGTGCTCCACAGCAATTTTTCACTTAGACTTGTACTGTAATTATAATATTAAAACAGCAAAGCCGAGGAGGAACTTATCTGTGTAAACTACTCTGTTGTCATAGCAACGATTCACCTTTCTGACTTTATTTCAGTGGCAGGTGTTTTGACAGCCACTCGCTTAGGAACAACATGTGTGTGTGTGTGTGTGTGTGTGCAAGCATGTCCATTAAACACACAATAGGTTATTGATTGCCACCTTCTGCAATGAGACCCTGACTACGGCGAAAAACATAATGGAAAAGAAGTTATTTAGATTTACAAAAGCACAAACCTCGGAGCCGCGGCCTCGTCCCCCGCTCACAGCCAGGGAAAACAGAAAATACAGAATTAGGCCCTGAATTGTAGAAATCTTAAAATAGATGTGCCTTATTACAACAGCGCTGATTTATAAAGCTCCGGTTGGTTTCTACCATTAATGTCATAGTTGATTGGTTGCCAGCTATTTGGTCTAATGGCTGCATGACATGGTTTATACCCCTTAATTATAGCTAGATTATTGCCTGCCTCGGCTGTTCTGGGGGAAAGCCTGGGGTGTGGACGAGCGCTGTCAGCTGTTTCTGCCCCAATCTGCAGATCGCGACTTCATTGGCTGTTAAGTGTAACATATGGAATGCCTCTCCTCATCCAACCACTCCTCCCAATTGAATAATCAAGCAATTCTCAGAAGCTGGAGACTGGAGACAGAGTAAATTGTGCAGCCGCTGTGGGTTGTCGCTATTAAAAATAGGCAGGGCTTTCAGTGACGTGCTAGAACGCGCAGCAGCATGGGCACTTGATAATGCAGGACAATGTGAATGGATGATTTGATGGTCTGTTAAATAGGTCGTAATAAAATGCTCTTAATTGCAAGTATTTGCATTTATGTAGCAGATATTGCTGTGATTAAAAGCACTTCACAGCATCCTTGGGTATTAGTAAATGAGGTTGTGGTGCGTGTTTAGCCGTTCAAAATGTTCCAGCAAGACAATAGAGGCCAGGCGAAATGGCTGTATTTCCATTTCACAGACGTTATATCCCAATTGAACCTTCACGGAGACAAGAGGGGAAAACAAGATGTGACGCTTTCGCTGCCCGACGCACCTGCAAAACACCGGCAGAGGCTGCGTCTGTATTCAAGGTTTGTTCTCCTCCTTGGGGACCATTAGTAACAACCTTTCAGAAGTACTGATTGGAAGGAGCGGCGCTCTGCATATCAACAGGAAGTAGCGTCCCAAAGGGTTGCAAGTCTGGCCGCAAAGGTGTAAAGAGGAGGTGGTGCGAAAGAACGAGGAGAGAGGATGAGGCGAGGAAGGAGAGAGGGGGGGGAGAAGGGAGGTGGTCACAGAAGGCTGGTGATTAAGATGCATTTGCAGTAAAATAAGTTTTAAAATAAGCACGCAGTGGGGGCTGTGGAGGGATGTGAAGGTAAGAATGGCAGGTACAAGAAGGAATCAGTTTAAGTGTCGGGCCTTTAACAGGTTTATTCAGACTGTCCTGAGAAGTCAATGAGGTGTGAGGCCGTGCACAGATAGAGCAAACACTTGCAACGTGTGGCGCGCTGTGTTAAAATGCATGCCAGTCACCCATCAACAAGCATCACTTCAGAGGGTGTGAGGCTTAAGTAGACTCTCAAAGATGTAAAAAGGTATGTTTTAATCATGAAGCAGATTTAACAGATTTACAGTAGGATTCAGGCCTCTTAGAAGTCAGGGCTATTTGTGTAGCCCTTAAAATTCACAGTCACAGTCACATACAAAATGGCAGAACTGGGAAGAATCCTGGTCAGGATGGATTTATGAACTCACCTTGTGGTTTTGATGGTTTAACAAGCCCTTTCTCTATTTTTTTCATGTGTCACACTCGCAGTGGCATGCATGCATGCACACACTGACATGTCCCTATACCACACCTCACTATTGATGTACAGAAAAATCAGACTCAGCTAACGCTGTAGGTTCCAATAGTGGCCACGAAGGTTAATCAGCTTTCAGTTATTAAATGCTTTATTTAAGGAGTGATCTCCAAAGCAAACTAAAATTGGATCATATGGTGTCTCTAGGTGAATGTGAAGGGATAATCCACGGCCTCTTATCTGTAACTGAGTCGGAGTGATAAGGCCTTAAGGTTGGACAACACCACCCAGGAAAATCAAACTGTAAGGGCAACATGATTCCCCCCAGATGCAGTAGTAGTACAAATACAGAGATATGGATTTTGACTCTGAATGAGCAATTTTATTAAGCAAAAATAATAAAATTAGTTTAAAAAAAATATTACAATACATTCCAGAACACAAGGAAAGAGAGAGAAATGTTAATGTCACCTGCTAGAACAGCAAGAAGAAGAGCAAAAACCATTTAAAGTCAAAATAGATAAATCCGTTGTAGCCACATACATGAGGGTTACCTGAAGGCCACAGGAATAGGAAGACACCGCCACACACTCACCTAGTTAGGAACATTCACACAGCACAGCAATACACACAACAGTGACTTGGTAGGTGCACACAGTTACCACAGCATGCAGTGAAGGACGGGGCGCTAACAGTCACTGCTCATTTGCCTGGCCAGGAACGCACTAGAAAAAGGGCTAAGAGGGCTGTGGATGATCATGCAAAAAAACTCATAAAAGCACTAGCACAAACATTTACACCGCCCATCCACCTATTTGCTGGCTGTAGTACAGCTACAGGAATCAAATATGAAAAAGCACAAATCACAGCTCAAAAGAACAAAGACAAGACAGCAGTGGCTATGATGACCTTAAAATGACAAACATCAGAAAACACAGTTAGCACATATAGTACAACAGGACTCTCTAGCATACCAGCTTGCAGGGTAGAATGTTTATCTCAGCAAATGCAGTATCTGGCAACCCAGATCTGGCTCCACAGTCAACTCTACCTCAAGCGAGTACAGGGTGTTCAAGGTCGCAGTGTGAGGTTATTTAGGATGTGTGTGGTAAAAATAAATAAATAAATAAAAATAACTCGCTAAAAAGTCTTCAAAAATGTTCATCGTGGTTAAAATAGTCAGCTGTACATTCATACCTTCCAGGTGGCAGTGCTCCATAGCCACCCTGAACCAAATGCATCAAGAATGAGATCTGGAGTGCTACCTATATACCTACTCTTCATGAGACAATAGACTTTTTTCCCAGCAGCCATTTTGACAGTAAATAGCAGGTAAACACAGGTGTTACTAATGACATTAATGAAGGTGCTGTTCCATTTAAGTGTAGCAGAGTCTTTCCAGTGAGCCAGCATGAACAGTAGCAGGACCCTGGCTCTGTTAGACCTAAATGGAACAGAACCTTCATTAATGTCATTAGTAACACCTGTGTTTACCTGCTGTGTCATGTCAAAACGGGGGCTGTTAAAAAGGTCTATAGTCTCCAGGTGTGTGCCTACCCAGTGAGAGAGAAGATGAGGGCGGGACTTCCACAGAGAGGGAAAACTGCTTGCAGTGCTAGGCCAAAGGCCTACCTATCACAAATTGAAAAATAATGTTCTTCCCTTCCACATTGGATCCTCTGTGGTCATTTTTTCAACAGAAGACCGCCAAAGTGGATTATCCTGCTGTTTACACGGGTTGTAGAGTTGCCTCCATACCAACATCACTACTAAAAGCAAATAAATAAAAAAAAAGTTTTTTGTTGTTTGCTGGTTTTTTTTTTGTTTTTTTTTTCTTTGAGAATGAGCAGTGCCGTCATGTTTACATTTCAAGGTTACCAAGCACAGTTAGCTAGCACAGGCAGCTAGCTAGCAGAGGCGCTCACCGGTTGCCTGGATTGGAGGAAAGTATCTTGCTCCCCTATTCCTAGTCTGCCGTAGTTGGAGCCCAGTAATTTAGGCCATGTCCCCACTAATCCGGAGAAATCTGAAAACCCATCTTTATTTCTCCGTTTTGCCCCTCCGTCCACACTAAAACGACGTTACCAAGTGGATAAATTTGAAAACACCGGGCCGGAGTTGTAGTGTGGACAGCAAAAACTGGTAAAACGGAGAATTTCATGATGTATCATACACGGACCTCACACTGAAACAGGTGTGTGTGTGTGTGTGTGTCAGCATGAGGAGAGGATACGGCAGAAACCACTACAATGATCATAGGAACCATAACAGCTTTTTTTTCTGATCAAGGTGAAATTGTGGTGATAGGAATTAAATTATATTGCCGCAGTTCAATACATTGATGAGAAACCCGACCCAGTCCGACTCCTGTGTTGATATTTAAAGCTGTGACATCGTTGGCTTCATGTACAGTGATGTAATGATGGATGTAGATGGAGAAGTGATGTTGATATCGCTTATAAATGTAAATTTGTGGCGTTGCTTCCTCAGATTTAGACTACTGCGCAGGTCTGTTCGATAAATTTAAGCGTATTCACTGTTTTGGTGCAGACAGCCAACTTTTCAAAAACTTTTCAAAAAATATATATATATATATATAATTTTTATTTAATTTTTTTTGTTTGTTTGTTTGTTTGTTTGTTTTTTGTTTTGTTTTTTTCTCCAGTCAGTTACTGGACTGACTTCTTTCTGTAGATGGAGCTAGCTTGCTAGCATTAGCCTACAACACACAGCAGCAAGGTGTCATGAAGTGCTTTAATTTGGAACAAAGAGGTACAGTGATGAGGTCACAGCTTGACAACGGCCTTGACAACTATCAGTTATTCAGAAAAACCGACCGCAGGATGGAGGATCGAGTATTTAACATAGCTGTGTAATAAAAATGTCTTAAAATACCTTAAAATGTCTCACTTCCTATATTATCTCCCTTTTTATGTATTTGTCTACTTTCTTATCTCCCTTTCTACAAAATAAAGGTTAAATAAAGTGCAATGCAGCATGAAATTTTTTAATACCATTGTTATTGCTATTACTACTGCCACACACATACACACACACACACACACACACATACATGCACGCACACACACGTGGTCTGAACATGAGTCTCACTCCGGCCCTGTCAAAGGGCTTCCAAACGCCCACGTAATGAAAACAGTAAATGGAAATGGATCTCTCTGCTTTCACCCTCTCGCCACTGACATAATGCTGCATCTCAGATTTTGTGCTCCAAAACAAAAGTTTGTGACACTTTTTATTTTATATATATAGTTTCACACAATATACCTCCATATCAGTTTGTGATAAGTTGTTGTTTGGCTGGAGCTTCCTGTGCCACTGAGGGGAAACAAGGAAGAGCGACAGTGCATGCTCGGTTTCAGCAGTTGAAACCCAAAAAAATAAAAATAAAAGAGATGTAACCTAATGAAGACATCCACAGCCGGAGCGCTGCACTGCTGCGCTGTGTCACAGCAAAAGGGTAGCGAGAGGGAGAAATATCACCTCAGCAGAAGGAAAGTGAATCAAACAACACACACACACAGCAAACCTAAAGAAGAAAGAGAGTATGCAGTGTATTGGTTCATCTATCAACTCCATCTCTTTCTTCGAGGCAGAGCAGGCAGGAAAACCATCACTCACACTTTTAAACAATACTCTCTCCATCTCTGTCATCCGCTGCTAGCAGAACGACTTTACTCCAAAATGTCTACAGAGAAATGGAGTGTGCTGGTTTTTGGGGTCAATCTCCATGGCTGGCTGGATGGGCGGACTTGAAGGCTTTACTTCAAGAAACGGGTCCCTTGGTCCCCCTGATGTGCGATGTTACATTCTGACAACTGAGGTAGCTGTAACAGCCAGCATAAAGAGAGTGTCAACATATTGATGGGGCAGTGGCGCGCTAGGCGAGATTGATTCGAGGAGTGTGAAGACTTCTATGTGAAAAGAGCCTTCTATAAAAGCGCCAAGAGTCATTGAGGTTATCTCATTGCTTTCTGTCTGTGCAAACACTTCTGTCTGTGGGGGAGTGGAGGGTGGACAGAGGTGGACAGAGTACAGCCATGGCTTTTATGGTGTAGTTAGAGTAGGCTATACCAATCTGTTTCCACCTAC
The DNA here is from genome assembly GCA_900302535.1 of Neoniphon sammara. NCBI lineage: Eukaryota > Metazoa > Chordata > Actinopteri > Holocentriformes > Holocentridae > Neoniphon > Neoniphon sammara. The sequence goes on along the minus strand of OMKZ01007251.1, from coordinate 14,785 downwards.
AACCTAAAGTACAGTAATTGCCACTGAAATACTCAGAGATTTGGTCATAGTATTCCGACTTGCCCTCAGCAGTATACACCCCTTGTTATTGACCAAGTCTATATGATAATTCTTTACAGGCACCTCTCTATATTTGTCTTGCAACACCATATCATATTATACAAATACTGAATGCATATGTATTCCAATACAAGCAATATTAGTTTTTTGTGACAAATCATGTGCAATGGAAAACAATAAAGTCAGACTTGTGAAGAAAAATAAGAAGTTACAGATGGGGTAAATGCGAATATTGTAGCTACAGCCCAAAGGGCCAAAGTGTGCAAAAAAGATGTTCATTTACCAATGGATATCTGGTTTCCCTCAGAAGCAGACTGCTTACTGTTATGTATTTATTGGCTTTGGCATCAAAATTGGGCCGTTGTCTGCTCTTTTGTTTTGAAAGGCGATGCAAGTTAATCCCAGGAAATCCCCTGACTTTTTCACGACTTTCCATGACTAAAATATTGAATTTCCATGACATATATAAAGACGCCACAACTTTTCTTTTCCTTGACCAAAATTTTGAAAGCACTTCAGAGGTCTTATTCATCATTCTGTTTTATTCAAAGGGGGAAGTGAACATATTTGTTGAATAACTAGTTACTGAGTCTTTTAAATGAAAGCAGGCAAAATTCCATGACACTCCATGACTTATTCCAAGAATTTATTAAATGCTCTGACTTTGGATCGCCATGACCCTCGGTAAGTCATTCTTTGTAACAATTCGCCCGCTAACCTAAATGTAAACTTCGTCTGTGACTTGGACCGATATGGAGTTGGCTAGTGTTAGCTTATGATAGCACCACGGTAGCAGTTACTGTTAAGTTTTGGCGCGATATGCCATTCACTTTTATGCAGCCTGCAGGTGAGTCGGTAAGCCTCAGTGGGTGTGCTTCATGAATGTCAATATTCAAAGTAGGCTGTCTTTCCTTCGGCTGCTTCCACTCAGGTCCCTCCCGCTCCTCCCTTTTTACTCTACTGCACAGACTCCCATGTCAAGGTCAAAGGTTGGTTGCAATATGGCGCCGATCAAAAGCGCGATATTCAAGCTTCAGAACGGCCTCTTACAACCCAATGGGTGACGTCACACTCAGTACGTCCAGATTTTTTACAGTCTATGGTTTCTCCTCACTAAAGCTAGGGGTGAGATTGTGTTATGTACGATTACAAATGAAGGGTATCAATATTCTAATGTAGCCTGGGTTGAAAAGGACCAAACTTAACCTTTATGTTTCAGTTTGTCATTACTAAGCTCAAGAAGACTTACCACCGTTACCATACCCAACACTTGAAATTAATTTAGAAAAACTGGGTGGATATATAGGTTGGGGTTGACACGGTACTCTTGTTGTGCTCAGATTTAATTTGAGTCGAAATTACTGTATATTTGCAAAAAAATCTTGAGTAGTACAGTTTTAAGACACAAGTCAAACCATTTGCTCACTTAACGGCTAATCTTTACTATCCACCAGTTAGGGGCTCCAGATGAAACCTTGAAGCAGTTAAGGTCGCAAATCCTCCACAGGCACCAACTTAAAAAGACACCCACGGCTCCCTCACAGCCCCACTGGACGATGGGGGGGCGGCTGACAGCCCAGAATTAATTGACATGCCTCCGAGAGGTTGTTCTCTAATAACATATTGATCCACTGGGCCTGATATGCAAAGCACCTGCCAGCGAGTGTCGCTCGCGAGGTGAGACAAATGCCCCCAGAATACCTTCTACCAAGCGGTGTTGATTAAAGGAAGTATTAGACCCCATGATCACATAGAACCAGTGTGTCAGGTATCCCACATCGAACCATGTCAGAACCTGTGCTCATTAGTAGATAACGCATTCCACTTATGAGTCTAGAAATGTCTACACTATGGTTGTCAAAGCTGCGGGAGATTCACATTACACTTTCATAAATTACAAGAATGTACTGACACAAGATTTCACTGCTTTTGTTTGGACATTGTATCTCTGAATGGTAATGAGATAAAATGCATGCTTTGCTGGAAATGTTGCAGTAAAGTAAACCTTTAAATTTGGGATTTTTTTAAAGCTGCGTGAGGGAAATCTATTCCTCTTATCAGCCTAAATCAAAAAGCGGGTCTGCAACAGAAAATGAGCCTCCCATCCTCTCTAATTGAGACCCCATAGATTTGCCTTGTTTGCCCAAATGAGCCGCTGGTGTGAGGTATGGTCACCTCTCCACCCAGAGGAAGTGCTGAATTGAAATTTTGGAGCCAAGTGCTATTCACTGCTGGTTCCTGAACAGCAGTGAGCAGTGCTCTGTTCAGAAAAAGCCGGACTCACCAACATAAGATCCTTTGCCTCTCTGGTCCCTTTGGTATCCTTTGGTATAAAGCATCACAGACCGGCCATTGATGTAACCTTACATGATTTATGGCAGTGGTTCTAGTTTTCTATTTTGCAGAGTAGTTAATTGCATTCACCTACCATCCCAATAGTCCCTGATTAGACAGCTTGAATGAAAAAGTACCTGGTAAAACAAAAACTAGCACATACCACTGGGCCTCGAGTTGAGAACCACTGATTTATGGAGATTGAAGTTTAAAGTTGCAATGCAATTTTTTGTGTGTGTGTGTGTGTCTGTCTTGACTTTTAGGACAATAGAAATTATTTTTGTTTTCAGTTTTAGTGAGTTTGCTGCTATCTACTTCATAACAAGGATTAAATCGCTCTTGATGGTATCTTGCCAGCAAACTTAACGGATCCAGCTCAGTTGAGACCTTCATGACTTCAGCCAAACATACTTGCTAACCTTGACAGTACAAAAATAGAGAGATTTTCACAAGAATGAAGGGGAAGGTTTGTGGCTTATTCCACATGATTGTCAGTTGAGTTTATTGTAGCTCTAAACATGACACTGTCTTGCTTATGGCCTTGACAGGAAAAATGTATTAATCTGAATATGAGACTCTCACTGACTCTCAGCAAAAACAAAAGCAACATGGTCTGCCTGTTTTCAGTGGAGACGGAAGTAACTGGAAGTGAAAACTGTCATTAAGGTGATATTGCAGACTGAATTTTAAAGTTACACATTAATACAATAATGGAGAGGATCTGCCATGAAATTTATGGAAACATCTGATGGAGGGTGAAGCTGTGTGTGGTCAATGTTTCCTCAATGAGCATGTGCAAGAAGGACAGAGCAATGACATTAAGGTTATCACTGTCCACATGATAAAAGAAAAACACCATCTGAAAAATTCCATTTTGCATTTTGTTAAATTTGCGTTTCAATTAAAAAAACAAAAACAAACAAACACAGCAACAGATGTTGGTTTTCAAGTGCAGGCAATTAAGGCTTTATGTCAGCTTCTAATACCACGATATTTTAACGTTACAGAAATGTTAAACAAATTACACAGTTACTATACATTTTGCATTTGCTAAATTGTTTAGTGCAGCTTTAAATAAAACTATCTGGAGAGCACACGGGTTTTAGAGATCACCATTTTATATTCTTAACATTTAGAGTAAATTGCAGTACTAATACTAATGAAAACTGCATTTATTGTGCTACCCTGTGCTTGTTGTCTTCTTTGGGTCGTAGCCTAAAACTCCTCAGAGAAGCCTCTTTCATCTTGACCAAAGGAGGAAAAGCTGAGATAAGTGGTCCATGAAAACCGGTATTGACAGGCACATCCCTTACTGGAGCAAGGTCCCAAAAAGGTCAGACAAGACAGTCTGCTTTAAATGTGACTGAGGATGCGGTGGGTGAGGACTCAGCTAAGCAGGCAGATTGTTTTGGTAAAGTCCACAGCCACTGAGCGCTCACCTTTACCCTTTCTAAACATTGGTAAATGAAGAGTATGGGGCAGCAATCTCAGCATGTGCATCATCTAATTAATTAGCTTAAGGGAGCACTTACCAGAAAAACAAAGCCGATTTATTATGCAGACAATTTGACACATCCCTGAAAATAGTGTTGCACAAGTTCATTTAGTGTTTTTTTGGAGTTATTGACTGATAATAAAATCTAACTTCCCCTTTGAGTGAAGTCATCTAGAGAGTATTAGTGACATTAAAGGAATACGCCAACGTTTTGGGCAAAATACCCTTTTTCCAACTTACCCAGACTGAGACAAAATGTTCGATACCATTTTCACCTCTGTACGTCCACTGGTTGGGTTCCTATGGGTAGCATTTTGTGTTAGCTTAGCATAAAGACTTAAAGTCTATAGGAGTCATTAGCCTAGTTCCGTCAAAGTGAAAAAATAAACCTTACAGCAACTCTGAAGCTGTCTTATTTACATTATGTATCATGTGTATTTGAAATACACGTCTTAGAATAAAAAAAAAATGAGAGTGGTTTTAGGAGAAGTTAGGTGTTAGGAACTATAATCACTAAAGACTAAAGAGCCACAACATCCCTTAGAATTAGCGTATCATAGAGTGGTGAGCAACTGATCCTCTCAAAGTACGTTTCAAAGGTATGTTCTACTCTTAAGTATTGCTTAAAAGAGAACAACAGGTCTCAAGGTGGTACTCTACAAAATTCTTGTTATTATTATCTTTTTTAACTCTTTGGTGCTACGAGTTCATTGCTGTGGTGTTTCTGCACTGCACTTCCCACAGATCACCTGTCAATCAAACAGTGTGGGAGTGACTGTGATGTCCTTCTTCTTGGATTTTCTGTTGATGAAGTCTGAGTTTCTGTAGGCTTTTCTTTGTCTGTTTAGCCATAGTTGCTATCACTGTTAACGCTCACTACCCAGCTCTCCCTCTGTTTACCCCAAACAAACTGGACACATAAAACACGACTTCCTTTGCAGCAGACATTTTTTAAAAAATGATTAAGACTTGTAAAGTGATTTACAAAGTGGTTTTGACAATTGAACAATAGGTGAAAGCCAATATGATAAGCAATAAACATGTCAGATGTGAACTGATAACGTGGTTATTAAGAATAAAAGTGGCAAATGCAACCAGAAAGAAATATGTAAGGACCAATTCTATAAAATCCTCTCAGTAAAACTGAGTTCTGAGAAGAGACGGACAGCACTTCATTAGCTCAGACTTTGGCATGAACAGCGAGGCTCTGTTGTTACACTGGAACTGGATCAGACTTGTTTTGGTTGAGTACGTTCATAAGAAACATAAAGATTGCAGGAAGGAAAATGTTCTGTCAAGTGTCCATCATTTATGAAATCCAAATTAAACCACAGGAGTTTGTAGCCTGGTCCCAACTTTCTCGAGGAGTACATGAAGTTCTACCTACCCTATGGAATATTGGCATGGAAAAATAATGACCACAAATCACTGTAAATCATTTGCTTGTAACTTGGCAAGCACTCAATGCTGACGCCAACAAAGCCCTTTATGCATCAGAGATGGGCTGCTGAGCACGAAATGCAAAGAACAAAATGTCTATTTTGTCCAGTCTACACTTTTCACAAATTTCTCCATCTTTTTGTAAAGTCAGTTGAAAGTGTTCTGCCCATCAAGCTTTGCTAACTACACTAAATTACCCATAATTCAAATGGTCACGCTTCCAGTTCTTGGTTTCTATGGTTATGATGACAGGAAAGAGCAACCAGCCAATCTGCTGTTCCTGGCTGGGATACAAAGCCTGCTAATTAAAAGTCTGTCCATTCTGTAGTCCTCCCTTTGCAGACAACTCTTATTGGATGGGAGGGCTCACAGGCCTCTGTTTTGCATTTTGATGTCTTCATCATTGTAATTGTTGGTTAAGTCGCTCTGCCTTATTGATGAGCCCATACGGTGAAAACAAACCAAACAATATGCATGCTAAACAAATGCCCTCCAGTGAACAATGTTCACACAGGCCTTCACAGTCTAATCATTTTACTGGTAGTGTCTCGCAGTTCTGCACACAAGCCTTTGCCTTTGGGTGTTTCATAGTTACTGACTGGAAAAGTGCCTGGAGGAGGGTACAGGACGGCAATTATACACTGTTTCTACACCAGTGTGTGTTTCTGCTCACTTTTGTGGCATATCCAAACTGGCACATGCTGTCCATATGCTGTCTACAGCTGTAAAGTGAATATATTTGATATGGGGTAGAGTTTTTATTACACTAGTCTACATGCCACGTGAAGCACTTTTTATGGCCATCTGTATGCTTCCATCATAGTTCCACCATTTCCTATTGTGTGCATACTGATTAATATTCTGCTACGTTAGGTTTACACATACTTATTTATGTGTGTACATCAAGTTTAATTTTTTTTCTATTTTAGTGTACTTGCAATTGGTGCAGTCTACTTAACATGATTTTGTCACCTGTATGTGTGAATATAAACCAACAGCTGTTTGCATTTTGTATACATTCTACTTAATTGCCTTTTGTCTGTTTCTGCTTTAGATTGCACTTTATTAAAAAAAAAAAAAAAAAAAAAAAAAAAAAAAAAAACACCAAAAAAAAAAAATTT
>OMKZ01007248.1:9578-28771 GCA_900302535.1 Neoniphon sammara | reverse complement strand
AGCTGTGTGCGTGTGTGTGTGTGTGTGTGTGTGTGTGTGTGTGTGTGTGTGTGTGTGTGTGTGTGTGTGTGTGTGGGTGTGTGTGTGTGTCTGTCTGTGTGTGTGTGTGTGTGAGAGAGAGAGAGAGAGAGAGAGAGAGAGAAAGAGAGAGAGAGACACAGAGAGTGTGCGTGAGAGAGAGAGGGAGAGACAGACAGACAGACAGACAGCCAAATATGTGAGCTGATGTAAAAAATGAATAGTCCAACAAGGAAAGAAGCAAGCTGGTGACCTTGCACCTTCCCAGCAACACCACAAGTTGTACAGGAGTGAGCCATCCAGTACACAATGACACAATACAATACAGCTGTCCCACTTCCTAGTATGACATCATGTACCCTTTGGGTCCTGAGCAGCTCAGTGAGTCCTTGCGGTTGCTTCCTGTTCTCTGTGGTGACCGGAACCGCGGGACAGCCACGCAGGAAACTGTAGAACAACCGGATTGGTAACAAGGATGTCCTGACAAGAGCCCAGCCCGTACAGGATCTTCAGGTCTGATACCAATATTGATGTTTAGGACGTAAAGGTGAAGAACAGTGATTTCTCTGCTTACACAGACTTCTTGTGATGGCATAGCATGTGATTTCCATGCATCACTAAAACTTTCAGTGTGACTAATAAAAAGTGACAACCAAATCCTTTGATGGAAAAAATAGCAATTTTCAATATCAATCACTGTTTTAATTACTTCATTTATTCATGGATTTATAGCAATCTAAGTGAACAGATAGTGACAGTGAGTAGTGTAGACTGTGTGGCTAATGAAGATATCTCTCCAGTCCAAAAATTTAGGAGAGGATTTGTAAGATATTTGCACTGAAGTTGGCATTTCTCTGGTTCTAGTATTGACCCAAGATGCTACTTCACAGTCAACTCCACACCCTGTCTCACCACAGGCTGGTGAAAATACAAGCACCAGTGGATATTTACTGCTCGGCTGATCAACATCTGAAATGGGCAAAGGGCTTGTCAAACTTTAAACAAGATTGCTCATGTTGCTGTGGTTCCGCTTTCTGCTACAGCACAATCAGCAATGCAGCTAGCAATCAGTTAGCTTAAATTAGGATCACCACATGTTTATTACCGCAGGGGTTGTAGGCATCAAGTATAAGAACTGAGAGGTTTAAGTGTACAGAGCTGTTTTTCTTGCTGCAATGGAAAGGCCTCCGAGCAGCATTTAGACCATGTGACGCTAAAACTCTCTTTTGAAACCAACACAAATGAAATTCTTTTAGGAGGGGTGGCAGCTCTTCTTGTCTATTCAATAACAGGGGAAAGACTGATACTGATGTGTAGCGCTGCACAGACCAAGCAAAGGGAGGGCCTCAAGAGATAGTGTAGTTATGCAAAACCACAATAATGAGTTTATGTGTGTCATAGCATAGTGAATCTGCTATGTTTCTGGTAAGTAGAAAGAATACAGTAGTGTGTCTGTGTGTCCATGCACGTATGCATACAATCTTTGTATGTGTGTGGGCATGTATGTTTGCGTGTGTGTTATTTGAGTATGGAGGGTGAGGCATATGCTTACTTGCTTGCTTTTGTGTGTGTGTGTGTGTGTGTGTGTGTGAGTATAGACACTGAGAGTAGTGTGTGCAAGGCATGCTGCCAATGAAAGCCTTGCAGGGTGGAGCACACATCAGCTGCAGCTGAACAGCTGGCCACTGCAGGCTAACATTCAGTCTAGATTGAGAAAAGGTCAGCTTGCCGCACTAGTGTTTGCTGACTGTGGGCTGGCATGGCTTTCCGTTTGCATTCAACCACCCTGAGATCTGTTTCCCTCAGGAAATAAAAGGTGAAAAGGAGGAAAACAGGAAATTTGTGAAAAATTAATGCGAGTGTTGTGTCCCCAAAAACATTAAATCCTATTTAAAAAGTGAAGATGTCCTCATGTACAAAATTTTTAACATTAAATCATTGAGGAAAGATGATGTTAATGCATCACTGGAATTATAATCTCAGGAAGTCAACTTGATGTTTTGAACATACAATTACTCAAACGCAACTGGACTATTCTAAAACAATCAAAATGACATTTCAATAACACACCTGATTAAAGTCAAGACGCTGATGACATAAGATGCAAGAGGCAGGATTAATTTTGTTGCCAAAATCCTTGTGATAACGATGTTTAGCTAAACAATCTAAATTATATTTTTAGCCACCATCACACAGGCCCGTCTTCATTCTCTTTGTTACAGTGTGCTTAGCCTTAATGTCACATGACGACAAGTTGCTCCAAAGTAAGAGAACTCAAGAGTAGGTCTAAACTAGTGAATATGGTACAGTAACTGCTATGGTATATGTAAGGAATCAGGATACAATGTACTATCCCCTGATCATTTTCCATATGGCTGCAGGTCATGGAGGGGTCTCTATTTCAGCTGAAATGAGGTCACCAAACAAGAAGAAAAGTACACCCAATACAAATGTTTGTCTTCCTCTGTGGCTCAAATACATTCTTAGGAAAAAAGGAACATCGCTGCGCCTTTGTCACTGGAGCCGCACTGCTTTATCGAAAAGGTACGTAGTCCCAGTGACTAAGGCCTGATGATGTGTCTTTTCTCTGAGAGTATGGTGGTGGGGGCATCGCTGCTGAGAGCGACTGACAAAGGCAGATCACTCAGGGCAAGCTGGAGTGATATTATGTTTCATGAGGCCTGTCTAGAATGTTCTCTCTGGATGTAGGATTATGCCGCGTTTTGAGCATTTGCCAACGCCGACTTTCTGATCCGATCTGTGTTTTTAAAGGCTACAATCAGTCACATGCACTTTTGGCTTTGATGTTATAAATAGGGCTGTAACGACGCTCTATCAGGTCTGAAGCAAGCATTTAGCTAGTAATTGTCCAAATGCTACAAAAGGCGTTGGATGTATAGCAGGTGTGCCTCTTCGTATGACCTTCTGGCTGGGTGCTCTGCCAGGAGCTATAAAGTATCTTCCAGAAAAACACACGAAAAACATGGGAGTGGTAGCAAACTAAAAACCTTAAATGACAAGACAAGACTTGGCCTCAATGATACCATATTTTTGTTGATGTCTACATTACTAAAAAGGTGTGGTGTGTTATCTTTGGACATGTGTTATCACAATACTAAAATCGCACCACCCTATGTCTCATTTCACTTGAAAGGCAATACAGGCAATTTGAAAAGATGGAAATCTGTTCCTCAGTATTATCTTCTAGTGGTATTCTGTCAGTTATCCATGGCCAAACATTTGTTTTGGACTACTAACTTGAGTATGTACGTGCCTTTTACCATAACACCCAGCTGTGAGCCTGTGTATTCTCGCAGCAAAATCATGTGCAATTATCAGTCGTTGCTCAATACAATTCTGGATTTTATATTGTACATTACACTTATTTAAGTGCCTGTATCAGTAGTCTAAAAGTACCAAACCATTGCTGTCTTTAGTGGAGCAAGATCACAGGCAGCTAGCACATAAATCATGGGACTACTACACATCAGTGGCAGCTGGGGTACATCTATATGTGAGTGTTGCGTCCCACCAAGTTTGGTCAGCGAGTGTCTTGTCTTGTGTCAACACGGGGAAATGTCAGAATGAAGGCACCATTTGGCACACAAGCACAGGGCACCTCTCCTAAAGGCCAGGGCACAGCGACATTGTTGTGAGGAAAGCTAGATGGGCAGGTTTGTCTACAGAAGGCAGAAGGGCTGGGGATAGGCAAGTGGGGCAAAAAATTGTGTGGACCAGGGGAGACAAATGTGTAGTAAATAACTGTTGGCTACAGCTGTTGAAAGGCCAGGAAACTTTTCTTTTTTTATCCCAACGGCACAAAATCACCAAAATGTGCCACCCTCTTTCACTGATGTACCAGCCAGCTTTACCAGAATAGTCACTCCAGATGGTGGCTGGAGGAGTAGACAAACTTAGCAGCCACAGCCAAAATTTACCACCATTTGGCTGATGGCAACTTCCTACCAGGAATACTGCCCCCCTTACACTCCTTCAGACTGCTGTTGATTTAACATGGTCCTTGAGCTTGTTATGTGGAAAGAAATGCAGATAGAAAGCTTTGCCAGCAAACAACTGTATTTTTTCCAGTGTACTCGTGCTTCTTATAGCTTACTGTGTTATTAATTTGTCCCTGTATGCCAAACCACGTCCCTGCTTCTGATGGCAATAATATGCTCCTGCACTGCCTCAAACTGCTGCCCGTGTGTCAAGGCTTTAAAAGACAGGCAGGCCAGGCAGGCATGCTCTGGCAACTAGCTGGGCCTCTCCACCAGATAAAAAGGTGAGTTGTTCACATTCCACGTTCATGCACAAACCAAACCCCCGATGTCACTCACGCGCTAACGCGCGCGCGCACACACACACACACACACACACAGTTCTTTTCCACAAATGAGTTGTTTGTGTGTGGTCGTCCTGCCTCCTGTGCTTTAAACTGCTTCACCAGGGAAGTAAGAAAGTAACAAAATTGCAAACTCCTCATCAAAACCTTGGGTGTGCTACTGCAATGTCTATGCAAATAAAAAAGAATGGATATATAATGCCATACTTAAAAAAAAATTGTCACAGTCAACTCGAGTTGTTAAGAAACACAATCGTGGCTGGATACAAAGTTGTCCGAAATTCTCTTACATGCCCATAAAAAAGGAAAACAAAATCGCATGCAAACTGATTGTGAAAAGTAAATTGCACTAAAGCAGCCTTGCTTTTGGGGAGGGCTAGCCTGAGAGAGCAGGCCAACTGAGCCCCACTACTACTATAAAAGGAATGTGATGGGGAAGGGAGGGCCACTGCACCACCAACATTAGCCTATCATCTTACCAAAGACAGGAGACAGAGAGTAGAGAAGGGAAATAGAGGAAAATCTTACCCCAATCCAAGAACTCCAGAATATTTTTCTCTCTTCTGAGGGGGGAGTTGTTGCACTCATCGTAAAGGCAGATAAGGATATCCAACAGCGTTTCCACACTCAGGCATTGGCCATTAGATTGAGCTGGCCCGTCCAGGATCAGCTTTTCAAGTTTCCTCAAACGCACTTCTCCCGACATGGTTCCGACTGCTGGGTTTTAAGTAATGATGGGGGAAATGTGTACAAAAATTGGCAGTCAAATGCCTCCTCGGCCTAGTAACGCAGAAGGCCTGATAGAAGTTCTCTCACCTTGAATATATTTATATATATAAAAAAAACTTTGTTCTGAGGAGAAGCAGCAGCTAATACCAGGTTAAAACAAATCTATTCATGACCTCCCTCTCACTATCCAGTATCTGGGAGGTGGATAAGACGTGCAGTATTTCCTCATTTTATCAGACCTATTCCCACAAGACACATGAAAAAAAGAACTCACAATTACAGACCCTGGCCGGCCGGCAGATTTTGATGAAACCCTAACGTTAGCTGGCAGTTATTTCCTTCCCTTCGGGTATCTTGTTTTGGGGTCTTCTCAAAGAAAAATGTAGCGCCGCGTCAATGCAGTTCAACAGATCCCCTTGAGTTGTGGTAGATATTTGGGATTCTCCATTCCTGCAGCAACCAAAAATGCAAGGCAGATCTGCAATGCTACAAAGCCCCAGCGCCCCTCCTCTGCTCTAGGAATGGTAGGGCGACAGAGGCTTAGTTAGCAGGCTGCTAGGTTAGCTAGTTAGCTAGCCAGCAAGCTAACGTTAACGTTACTTCTCTCCTTTCATAATTGCCAACATTCCCCCTTTTTCCAAGAACTGGCTGTATTGGCTGCAGTTTCAGCAGGACTAAACTCAATTTCGACCCTTTTCGACAACAGGGTTATTTTTTTATCCCACTGGAAAATATCCCCTTGTTTTCCCAACTCAAAGCTGGCAGATATGTCCTTTAAATCCCATTCTTCGCCCAGAAACCAAACGTCTGTTAGTTTCTTCACAGTTTAAAACGACGGTTGGGGTAAAGGTCCCATTGCTCGCAGCCGTCAAAAATGCAAGTCCTTTGAAGGTTACCGAGGAGCTCGTTTCACGTCAAGAAGAAAGCTGTAGTCTAGTCTTGCTTATTCCAAATACGGGACACAGCCTAAATTCCCCCTTTCCTTTCCTTTGCCTCCCCCGCCGGTCGCTTCTTGCCGTCTTTGCACAGTCAAGCTACAGCAGCTTGCGACCAAAGAGCCTCCAAAGCGGAGACAGTCAAACAGACAGCTCAACCCGTAACGTTGCTCCACAGGCACTGGATCATGGGAGAGTCGCGGGGAAGTAGTGTTTAGCCATAAAATATGAATAGGGTTACAAATGGACGTTTGCTTCAGGTTGCTATTAACGGCTTAACAACAGACATTTTGTACTCCACACTTGTATTCCCTCAATTTTCTTCAACATAAACAGTCCATTCCTATAAGGATATCTGCTTTCAAAGAAAAGGTGGATATTTCAATCCTTACGTTTTTTTAGGTTTCGCGCATGCGCATTCCCTGGAACGGCTCAATCCGCCATCTTTGCTGTGCGCTGCCGTAACCTGTCATTTGCTTTAGAGCTAACGGCCAGTCTCCCGGTGTTGTACCATCTCTGGTAGCTGCTGCAGGCAAAACCCCAGATCATCATCATGGCGCCTGTCACAGTCTGCCGTCACAGCATCTGCCGTGCGGAGGGAGGCAGCGGGGTGGGGGTATAGAGGACAGGACTGTCAATATTGTGAATGAAAGGAAACTGCGGGCTGTCGGTCTGGTGGTGGCGTGATGCGGAGTGGAATGACACATTTTAGAATGAACAACAACGACTGGCCCTTTAATTGGCTCCAAACATCCAGTTTCTAGAGGATACGGAATGGTCTGCGTCAGTGAAAACTGTGCTGAGGTCTGATCTGGTCTTGTGGAGGACCACACTCACACAGTCTTCCACTTTTGCCAACAATAGAAATGTCGGCACATAATAGTTTACCTTAATGTGTTTTGTTTAACGGTCATTGCAATTAATTGTTTTGGCAAAAGTCTAGGTCTACACCAGGAGCTTCCAGCCTAGCCACTCTAGCAGGACATAACACATGAAACTGTGTGTTTATATCATATCAGTTACATCCAGGGGTGTAACTGACTGTAAACCCGTCCAGGTTGAGTTTACCCACCTTTAATTTGCACAAAGAGTTTACCCACCTTTTAATTTGCAGAGTAGAGTTTACCCACCTGTATAGAGTGACATTAACCTTTAGAATGTAACCTGATGTAAAGTGCACATAAAAATCAGAAATCAAAGTGTTTTAATGAACCTATCAATAATAAAAGTTTATACTCTATGCAGGGTTTATGGCTTTGACTGGCTTGTGCAGTCTAAAAATCACTGGTAGTGGTAGAAGTTTCATTTGAAAATAAATATTTGAATTCTATCTATCTATCTATCTATCTATCTATCTATCTATCTATCTATCTATCTATCTATCTATCTATTTTATATTACAGAACCTTTTTGGTATCTAAATTCTCAAATCCACAGTCTGCTCATATAGGCTCATTGTAGTCCCCAAATGACCATTGTTTGAACATCATTAGCTGCTCATCTGTGGTGTTGAAACAACAACCACATTAAAGACATGAAGCTGTAGTGAGCAGATAAACTCCTGCAGCCTGAAGACCTACATGTGATGTTTATTCAAATTACGTTACTGTGCAAAGTCTATCATCTTTTGATCCAAAAAAGGCCCATCCTTTTGAAGTGGGATGGCTACCACTGCTCAAAGTACATCTATTAATAATTTATGGTCTACATGGGAGTTGAATTTTAGTGGAGTGAAAGATAGACGGGGAGGTCTCTCCTTTATGTGTGTGTGCGCGTGCGGGGGTGGGGGGATAAAGATATATAGTACAATATTAGGCCTCAACATATAGGCTACTTATTTTAAAGTGACTTGGTCTCTCTCTCTCTCTCTCTCTCTCTCTCTCTCTCTCTCTCTCTATTGGCGCTGCAGTAATCAAGCCAACTTATATTTGCGTTTATCCGTTTATTGTGTTACTATTGCGCCCTCTAGTGTACATCGTCTCTTCCCGCAAGACTGTTAAGTCTAGGTTTTTGTACAATGCTGTTATTTTTATTTTTATTTTTTCTTTTGCCCATTCAACTAAAGAAAATAGCTCTTGATAATATTCAGCCTTTCTATGACCTCATCAAGATGCATTTTTTGAGTGGAAATAGTTCCTGATAACTGCATATTTAGTGATCTGTCATAGCCAGAAAATGTCCTCCACTCACCGCCAATTGCTGTGGGTCTACAGGATTAAGTCTTTTAGTCTGCCATGCGACAAAATAAATAAATAAATAAATAAACAAATAAAAGCCCTGCACACTTTAAATTTCAACCTGCGTCGATTAATTAAAAGTGAATGAAAATATTTAATGTTAGTCCTATCTAATCAGTCTCATGTCTGATCCTACTTCGTTAAGTCTGCACGGGGATTAAAACTTCCGTCTGCGCTGACTGATTCATCATCAATTGTGTGAAATGCAATTAGACTGTCCTGTAGTTTGTGGAGATGCGGAGGCCATTGAGCAATAATTATATTGTTCTTGCACATGTCTAGCGCTTTCCTCTCTGTCTGATGCGGCTCAGTCTGGATCAATGATTATTGGAAGCCAGCTCTACAGATTGATCCAGACTGTATCTTTACGTCTGCAACTGCACGGGCTATTATGGTGCAAACTAGAGCGTTTCATTCCCCCAAATATTTGATGTTAAGATAAAGCAGGCTATAGTAAGATCTGGCATAATCAGGAAGCCAGTGACAATACACCCGTGTAAATAATTAGGAATTTGCGCTGACCACCAACACAATTTCAATATTGACTTTTGAGCAGGCAGCAGCTCCACCTTGTTTCCATGGAGAGGCTCCAAATGAGACGTCTGCCCTGCTGAATGTGCAAACCACATGCAAAACAGCGGGCAAGCCCAAACTCCTGTGGCTTATTCTTCTTCCACTAAGAGCTTCAGTTATATTTTGCATCTGTCTTGAGAGCAGATTGTAAACTTCTGCAAGGACTTAAACCTGGCCACATTTTCTGTTTGTGACCAAGGGGATTTCATGTTTCACAAATGGAAGGGAATGGCCTATAAATTGGACTGCTTTTGAATGCAAATGTTTAGATGTTAATTAACACCTGTGTTGTTGATTGTAGGAGCTTGGTGGCCTTTGATTGAAAAGAAATGGCACCTTAGAGTATCAGATGTAGCTTTGAACTAGGAAACTTGTCTTTGATTGGCATGGGAAGGAAGAAAGACTGAGAAATATCACACAAAGGGCATCTTAATTTACTGAATTAGGGGCTGTAATGTGAGGAAGAGAGTACCATGTGTATTTTAGGCTCTGAAGAGAAGGCACTTAGACTGGCCTTTGGCTGGACTGGACAAAGGATTTGGGCTGAATTTACATGTCTAAAAGGATAATTCTGACATCAGACAATCTGATAGCCCATTTTCTTACCTTGCCTGATTCATTTCAGTGCAGCTCAGAGGGCTAGGAGGGAGACAGCCCTGCATTGTACAGTACCGCACATAGTAAAGGTATTACTCCAAAATGTTCCTGTCATTCTATATCACTATATCACTGTACATTGTACTATATGACACACACACACACACACACACACACACACACACACACACACACATAATTTTGTATTTTATTTTTATTTTTTTATTTTTTTGGAGGGGTGTGTATTTTTATTTCTCCATAACACAAAAAAGAGAAAAAATAAATAAATATAATAAGAAAAACTGGTGATAGATGATTATATATTCTATAACATAGCTGTTCTGTAAACAAGGATCTCAAAATGAGCCATAACCTTATGCATAATCCTTACATTGTATCTGTGCATGTTATGTTGTGTATTCACACATTTTTTTTTGCGTGCAAAAATATAACAGTAGAATTTTGTACTAATGTGTGGTAATACACTTGCAGAACATTAAGTTAAAATGCAAAATGTAACATCATAATATATTGTACATCTCTAATAATAATGTTATTATCCTGCACACTACCTAGTTTTAAATAGTGACCCTTTGACACTTTACTTACTGTATTTTTCTCATTCATTAATTTCTTAAAACACTAAAGCAATGCATCTTGTGAATGCAGTGTGCATGGATTGATTCACAGTAGAACTACACTATTTAAGATTTCAGTCATAACTTGGCTCATTTGTAAGATGCGGGGCCTAGCTGTAGCTGGAGTGTGTGGTCTGGCAGTCATCTGTCATTTGCTCTTCCTGTGTGCCCCTTCAGTCTGTCTGACATCTCTGAGCAAACACAGCCCAATACACAACCACAGGACAGGGCCTTCTGGGCAGCCAGTGAGAGGACCCTCTTCTAATGTTTGTGTGACAAAAAAGGCAAGGCAAATCCTCGCAATGGAATCAGATAATCACCAACCTGTGAAGAGCCTGCCCCAATCCACATCCACGCCGGCCCCCCGGCCCCTGGATTAACTGTCTGTTTGGCTAATAATTTTAATCTGCTAGAGAGGGCCATGGGTGACGGGGCTTGGAATAAACATCTAATCCTATAGTCTCTCCCTTCCCTCCCACCCTGCATCCGTCCTTCCTCCCCCTCCTCCTCTCCACTACACTTGTTCCACGATGAATTCTGCTTGTTTTCATGTAACTCTGGTTCTTCTAATTTCAGTCCACCTTGTCCGGCTGAAATGGCCCCTTGACCGCCCAGACACGTTAAGCCTGGGACAGAAATAAAGCCACTGTGTGACAGACTGTTGCCAGACTGCCCCGGCCTGACATCGTCCAGTGGAATGTACACATCAGAGTGTGGGGTGTGTGTAGACAAGAGTGCTACTGAAGAGGGGGCACTTCAGGTTCACAGGGTCAAGAGATGTCTGCCTGGGGCGCGTGTGTATGGGAGCAGGGGACACATGACCGGTCATACGGGGACAGCAGTTTATTATAGGGAAAGAAAAAAGGCAAAACTGGCAAGTAGCTCAACTAAAAGAAAATAGTTTAAATCAAGTGTATAGTGGCTACTATAGTGGATGGTGTATAGTATACTATAGTGTATAGTGGCTACGCATAGTGGCAACTAAAGGAAAACTGTTCAGGTGTCTCTTTAGTGGGGCCTTTGTGATTTACTGGAAATAAGAGAGCACCAGGTCACACAGAGCCATATTGAGTTTCCACAACCATTATTAACGACTTTAATATGTGGGGTTTTGAGGGCCAATACTGATATTCATTGTATTATTAAGTGTTTTCCCCATAGAGTTGTACTCTTGTCAGGGTGGAAAAGCCTCTGAAACAGTAAAAGTGCCCACATCTATTCAGTGGAGGAGAAACCAGAGCTAGGCCAAAATACAAACAAATAAACAAACAAACAAAAAACAAACATAATTGAGTAATTGAGTAAAAAACTAATTTTATTGCAAGTTTCAAAGACCTTTTCAGGGAGGAACTTCCATCTTACTGTACTCCCCTTCCCTGTTAAAAGTATCTAATGTAATGGATCTACACCAAATATACGATTTTTTTTCAACTTTCAACTGCTGTTTCATAGATCCACTTTCTGACATCAAATGCCACACAGACCACAACATAAGCATAGGTGAAATTACACCTAGACAAAACGGATAGCACTTGAGTCTAATTGTTTCTGTTTGAAGTATGGCCACTTAGATATCCTGTTTAGGACGGGGCTTTATTGTGGCACCTTTGTTCTGATAACGGTCCCCACCCCCATCGACAAAGTGCGAACGACTGGGAGGGACACAAGCATATAAGGGCCAGTCGATTGTCAGAGGGACGCTGTCTCTTTCTGGGTAACAGACTGCTACTATAACTGCTGCTTCTTCTCCTCCCTGCTGGACCACTGAAGTTTTCACTCATGGATTTCCTCCGCTCTTGTGTCCTGTGCGCCGCACTCCTCGCTCTCTCCAAGGCTTTTACGCACCAGGATATGAAGGACGCGCTACTGCAGAAACTGGGCTTGGACGAAGTTCCCAAGATCCACAAGAGGGATTTGGAGAACCTGGTTATTCCGGCGTCTATCAAAAATAAGTACTTGTCCATGCTGAAGCTGCACCACAGCAGGAAACGCAGATCCCTGCCCAGCCTGGCGGGCATTCTGAGGGGCATCCCTGGCAATGCAGGTAATAACTTTTGCCAATATTTGAAAAATATTAAGTAAAATTTGTAGGAATATCAATGTAAATAGACGACATTGATTTTTGACACTGGTTGCTGCTGAAGCATGCAGTTATTTCCATGCGTAATTGTGACACTTGGTGCGCAAAGGCAGTTTTACGCGCCACCAAATGGCTTGAAAAAGTAGTTCCTGTGGAGAAAAGTCTCTTAATCGCTTACAATCCCGTGTGTTCCAGATATATCTGGGGAGTACGTGTACTCTGACACCACTCGGCAACGCATGGTTTTTGACATGGAGGCGAGGATCCCGGACAACAGCGAGGTGACGATGGCAGAGCTGAAGCTGTACAAGAGGGCTCCCTACCACAAGCGCTCCATGGCGGAGAGGAAGAGCCACCGGCCGGTCAACAACGCCAGAGTCAGCATCTACTGGGTGGAGGTGCTGCCCAACGGCTCCAACAGGACATCACTGGTGGACTCACGGTAAGAGAAAATTTTAGGTTGTTGTTAGGTCTTGTCAAAAACGATATAGTCTGTTTTGAGGAACAGGGTTGTCACAGCCTGGGCATTGTCAGTCAAATATTTAAATATTTTTAACGCCTAGCAATATAGTTGTGAATCAGCTGCTCAACACATTTTTGTTTATTTTTTTCCCTACTAGGACTGAATGCACATTTTGGATTATGGTGTCAATGCTTTCAACATCAAATCCTGTGCATTTATTTGTTAAAGCGGGAGTAGGCATTTCCGGTCAGCGCAGTAATATTTACATAAAATGTTACAGGTGTTTATAACGGTTTGGAACGCGGCTCGGCCAATCAGAAGCGAGCACCGGAACTCTCCGCTTCATCAGATGTTTCTTTAATTAGGCTAACTCTTCTTTCTGTGTTGCACGTTAGGTTGATCCCCATTCACGAAACCGGCTGGAAGAGCTTTGATGTGACCCAGGCGGTGCACTATTGGTCCAAGACCCAGCAGAAAACACCTATGCACCTGGAGGTGTGGATCGAGGGCGAGAGACCTGGCAGCTACGCGGCAGAGATGGCCAAGAGTGTCCACTTTACCACCCAGGACCAGACGGACAACACCTTGGGAAAGCCCGAGCTCATCCTCTACACACTCAACCTCGAAGAGTACGGGTAAGGGCGCGCGCTTTGATATACAGGATATTGTATCGGTGTGACAATTAGCCCATATCCTTTCGCCCTCGCTATTTGCATTAATTATCTGAGCAGTGTCAACTAACAGCCAACTAATAGTCCTTACTTTATCGTCTCCTCCGCAGCTCTCGTGGCGACTGTGACGTCAATCAAAACAAGGACACATGCTGCAGAGAGCAGTACTTCATCAATTTCCGGGCGCTCACCTGGACGCAGTACTGGATCATCGAACCGGCAGGCTACCAGGCCTTCAGATGCACAGGAGGCTGCAAGCAGCCCCGGCGCAACTACGGCTACGGGGAGAGGAGGTGCACCGTGGCTGAAAGCGCCCCGTTACCTATCATGTACCTGGTCAAGAAGGGAGAGTACACCGAGATAGAAGTAGCAGAATTCCCCAATATGATTGTAGAAAGGTGCGCATGTACGATGGACAACGTCTCTATAGTGTGACGTTATCCATACAGAAGAGAACTATAGTAATCCTATTATAAACTTAGTCGAGACTTTGACCGTATAGGAATGACGTTTATTATAGTGACATAGGGAAAAATACCATAAAGTCACCACTGAGTGCCACGGACACACTGTGGCCCCCTATAGAAGTATTATAGGAATATTATAGTGATTTTTCATTAGGCTATAGCCTACATAGCTTAATAGTTATGAACAATACAGTACTTTCTATTTAAATGGGCGTGTTCGGGCAGTGTGTTGGTCCTGCTGCCACAGACGGACTCTATTTTTCCACAAGCACTTTGTTATATATTTTGTAAATAGTGAATTTTGATATCTTTTTTGCATTTGTATGAGTTGTATTGAGTCCCCATCAATCATTCAAATACTGTCTGATTTTATCTCAGATGTATTATATTTTCAAGTTGTACATATTGTGATGAGTGACATACTTTATGTTTGAAAAAATAAAATATTTTGGTTCATTTACAACCTCTGGCTTTCCTCCTCCTTGCCAACAGCTTGTGACTATAGGCCCATTCAGATTCATGTTTTAGGGATTTCACATGGAGTTACATACAGCTGCAGAGCTGGCTCCTTCACCTCTTCATTTACACTTAGCAAACTGTACTGCGGAGAAGATAAATTTGCCTAATGACTTATGACACCTGCTACACTGTCATTGGCAATGATGGGCAAATATCCTTGTAACCAGCCCTATATGTGTATTGGGTTTTTTTTTACAATGGGATAAAGCTACATGGCCACATACAGAGAAACATGAAGTGAATCCACATTAACCTAAAATAGGTCTTCATCTATTTACATCAGGCTTAGCAGATAGACATGGCCAAACATTGGTAATCAGGGCCAATGCCTAATGCCCTGTTTGCTGTCTATGTTGGGGGTCATGTCATTCACTAATGGGCTACACTGCTGATGGAGGTAAACATGCTGCCCAGCCCAAGTCAAGCTCTCTGTCTGTGAGGGAAGTGGATTCCCTGTATAGACCTGCAGCCACAGGAAGCATCTGAATAGAGAACACACAGGTGGCACTGTAAGGAAAAAATGAATGTCAAAAAGGTCACAGAAAGAAATGATTGCTCAGAATTTGCATGGATAGAAGGGGCACCTGCTAGTGTGTCACATTTCCTTTGGTTCCTTGTTGTGATAACATAATTTTTGTGTGGACAGAGCACAAGACTTTAGACTAGGCTCTGCTGAATTAATGTAGCAATTTGGTCAAATTATAGGAGATTAAAAAAAAAAGAAAAAGAAAGAAAAGAAGGTACAGCACCATTAGAAAAGCAGAAATTGGCCGACTGAACAAATCCACTGGACTAAAGGAGAATCTGTTCACTCAGAAATGCCAGGTTTAAAATTTAATTCTCCTATATTCTAAGTTTTAAGTTAATACCAGATTAGAGTTTAAACTGGAATTCAAAGTTTTGGTGCAACAGGATCAAATTTAATCTGGGTTTAAAGTAAAAAGTAAACTGAGACTTAAACAGTGGTTTGAATGTAAGAAGAAAACCAGTTTTAAAATCTGGTGCATCATAATTTAATGGTAAACCATGATTTAATCTAGTTTAAAAAATAATCCTTGTTGGTGCAGTCCAGCTTCAGTATATTAGAATGTTCATCACAGCTCCCATCGGAACGTTTACTTCAATGACGCTGTTGCCATGGTGACATATGCACCAAAGTGACACTGATGACATTCCATGACATTAGCAGCCATTGTCAGTGTTCCAGCCAAATGATCATATCAATGCTGTAGATTTCAATGGCAACGACCATTCTGTCCATTCAAATTCTATGTGGTTGTTAGTTTGACAAAGCAGTGATTTTGATAAACTATTCAGAAATATAACAAATAACATTGTCATTGTATATCAGCTTCTTTTACTTTATTCAAGTTGAGACGGAGAAAAAAAAAATCCAAAGTTTGAACGCAAATATCAAAAAATTCTCAGATAGAAAAGACAACAAATCTCAGAAAGTCTCAAAGCTTTTGTGTTCTTGATTTGATAAAACACCTGATATACAACCTGCAACATAAAGCGATAAAAATATAGTGTGTCTGTTTTAGTATAGTATAGATTATACTGCAAACTCAATACTTGCAACCTGCTATGTTTATGCATCCAGTACAATAAATTGGGAGGGCGGAAACTCTCCAAAAGCTTAAATATATTGACAGTTCATCACGTACCAGTAGTCGGGCAAACTAACACTTTCATAATCACAACACAGCATTTACCTGAATTCAATTAATGAACATTCATGCATGGTTGAAATAGTGGTGAGCTATATACATGTTCATTAGATATTAACATAGGCAGGTAAAAAACATGGATACACAAAACACCATCTTCTGCCTGATCTACTTCAACGCTCAACATTTCTGGTTGTACACAGTAGGCCTGGTGTTTCTATTCGTCTGTAGACACACTGGTGGGTGTCCTCTGCCAGAATAACGTGGTGTGACACATTATGAGCTGTAAAATGAGGAGCTGCCATCATTGCAGGGCCACACAGTCACCAATATGGACTCCGGAGTGCTTCAAAACACAGCATCCTTATAAGATGGAAAACCGTAATTCGCAGCTGCTTTTTCTGTCTCAGAGGTTTTGTGAGCTGTAAAGTGGTGCCGATTGTGAATGTACTGCGACATTGTGTAGCCCTTTGGTTTGCTGGTGAAAAATGAGCCACCGTGATATCTTTACTGTCACCCAGGCTGTCATGAACCACAGAGCCTTTTGTGCTGAACTAGCCACTGAACTCTATTCATTTAAAAAAAAAATGTGGTAATATAAAACATAGAAAATATACATGCAACACTGTAAAATGCTATTGTGTGGTCCTGTTGAATTTCTTGCTTGTTTCTTGATACATTGCACCAGTGAATGCTAATCGTTTTGCACAACTCTACCACACTAAAGGAACCTTTCATAGATTCTCAAACTACGAACCACATTTTCTCCAACATACACCTGAGGGTCAAGCGTAGTCAGTGCCCTAATTTTAAGAAATATAAGTTAAAAGCATTATTCAACAATAAATGATTTAAAGGCATAATGCAGTACTAAGATGGCTTACTCTTATCCTTCAAAAAAATGGCTTGGCCAAAATACTTTCTCAAAGCAATAAGCATTAGGGTACCTAGAGGTACCAGAAACAGTGTTATCAAAGACAGGAGACATGAAGGGAATACTCTTCTAATGAGGTGTGAACTGGGGCCAGTAGAGGGGCTGATGTCCTTTTTGTTTGAAGTAGCAAACTAGGCCATAGCCCATTCAAAGGTCCTTTACGCACCTTTGAAGCGAATCAAAAGTCATAAGCCAGTAGGAGATGTAAAAAAGCCAACGAGTTGTTTATTGTAAGTCTATGGAGTTTAGGTTACAGGCTTGATATTGGGAACAAAAGACAAAACCAAATACTTGCTTAAATTGATCTGCTGCTTCATCTGAACTGTTTGTTGACAGTGACTCTACATGTACAGTCTAACAATATTAGATCAGCAACTGCGCTTCTCGTTAAGAAGCCATGGTTCCTTTCAGTCATTACTGTGTTTCTTTAACTTCTCATACAAATAAAACTAAGCAAAAACACAAATATTTACAATTTGTAATATAAAAAAAAAAAAAAAAAAAAATCACAGCACATAAAATGCACAACCCTGAAAAACTTTCCTAACATCTGCCAGGCTGGCAAAATGTTTCTGGTTCCTGATATTCCAAACATGAGATTATTGTTGTTTTTTTTTTAAAAGCATGTGATTTAAAAGTAGTGAAAAAAAAAAAATCATAAAATGTACAACGAAAGAAAGAAAACAGATGATTGGATGAGACAAAACCCACGTTGTACATATATATGTATATAAAGCTTCAAAGAGACTCGTGTAGCCTGATCTCCTCTCTGATGTGGAATGTTGTTGCTCCATATCGCTCAAGTCATCGCTGTTGGTTGGTAGGCTTTAATTTAAAAGTGGGTTCTGTGGAAAAAAAAAAAAGAAAAAAGAAAAAGCAGGGCGGAGGGATGTTCCGTGGCTAGCGGTGGTTCTCAGTGTTGGCCACCAGTCCGAAAGAACAGAGTCTCTTAGTAATACCCGGGCTGATACTGCTGGCTCCACGGCTTCTGGTTCCAAAACTGCACAGGACAAACACACAAGAAAAGTTTAGTCGCACACATGAAGTAAGAGATACAGTGAACTGAGGCCATCTATTCACTTTCAGAAAACAGTTTTCTCAAACCAGTAACCCTTCAAGGATTTTCAAAGGAACCCCATTTTAAAAAATGTTCCAATATGGAGGTAAAAATAAGCTCATAATCATAAGCCAAATGTTCTGTTCCCTTGTCCATGTCTTTGTGGAAAATTTATATAAACTTTAGACAGACCAACAGCTGGGGAAAAAGTGTACATCTCAATGGTTTCGCTTCTGTCTCCAATAATATGAGCAAACATTCAGTGATCATTTTTTCCAGTTGTTCTGAGTCACATGGAAATATTTTACAATACTGTAACAATTTGTTACCATATTCCCACAATGTATCATTAAGATGGGGAAAAAGGTCATGTTTTGGCTTCTGCAGTGAACCCTAAAATCATAAATGTCTGGATCATTTCCATAAAAAAAAAGTTTTAAACAGGTGATATTGTGTACTTAAAAGGAACCATATGAAATTTAAATGTCAATGCTGAGCCGGTGCCAACCAATATTTGCTTTGTTCGCCAAACTTCACTGAATAAGCAATTCAAACAACTGATAAGATAAATCTTAAAATGCAATTTGGGTTCAGACTGTTTACATTTGTATCGTTTCGACCTGTAATTTAAGCTCTGATGTGCCGTGAAGATTAAGATATCGTTTTCCCAACCGCAGTAATACTGACCCCTTGTTGCCAGCTCTGGTTGAAGGCCTGGGCCTTGTCCATGCCAAAGTTGCCGTTCCTGTTGCCGAAGTTGCCACCATTCCTGTTGTTGCCAAAGTTGCTGTTCTTGTTGCCGAAGTTGCCACGGTTACCGCCTCCTCTCTGCTGGAACTACAAAGGAAGAGAGAAAGAGCAAAGTTGTTACAGTGTGGGGGCTGTCAATTCTGTACTGTCCCATGGGTTTGAATCAATAAATTCTAAAAACACAACTACTAATATGTGCAGGTTTCAGCAAAGTTAAATTTACAACTTTTTAACAGCTTTTAAATGGAATTTACAACAAAATCTAAGATCCATTCTAACAGAAGACTCAAACCTCACCTGTCACAATATAGTTCTGACATACTTGATTCAGATGATTAATGTTAACTAATTTTAAAGACTTTGACTTTCTGGCACCCTGATTTGCGTGACATGCGGGCAGAGAGAGGATGTATCAGTCTTATGACACCCACCTGGCTGTAGTTGCCCCTGCTGGCTCCTCCACGGTTCATGTTGCCTCCACCTCCTCTGTTCATGTTTCCTCTGTTCATTGGG
>OMKZ01007246.1:12374-30675 GCA_900302535.1 Neoniphon sammara | reverse complement strand
CATGCCTATAGAGTTTTTGTGTATTTTGTGTCTTTACCACACAGGTAGCTGGTAGATATTTTGTTCAAATTATGCCTGCACAGGATATTTTGTATTTTGCATATTATCAGAGACATTTGGAGACATTTGGAGTATAATAAGGAGATGGAGACATCTATAGGCACTTATAAGAGACTTGTTAACAATTTATAGACTGCTCAAGAACATTTATTGAGTCTTACTAACTTACCTATTCTGTCATTGTTTTTGCTTTGCCAGATTTTTCTGTTGCTTTATTAAAGTTGGAAAAAAAACAAACTATTATTCATTTATTAGCAGTTAACTATGCACTTAATAATGATAAACTAAGCTTTTTGCAGCTACCGGATCTAAAGCGAGAATAGAGCCTTCCTAAGGTTATTAAATCCTTTATTATGCACTTATTAACAGTTAACTATACTTTTTTGCAGCTCTCCCATCTGGAATGAACATTAAATGTTGTCAAGGTTGATAAAATGAATAAAAATTACATATAAACATGTTTTAGTGGTGAAGCATAAAAACACACTTTAAGACAGCTCTTTATTTTATATTTATTTATTTTTTTACTTTATGTCATTTTCACATAAATGTCAGCCACATGCAGCCACAAAGAGAACATCCCATAAAACATCGCCTCAAACAATACATTTCAGAAATGCTTGTCAGGCTCATTAGTTGCCATTAGTGGCTAAAGAGTCTGACAGACTGATAACAGTGGCACAGAACAGTGACTGTGTGAGGAACAGCCGCCCTCCCCAAAACACACACACCCTGTTAGACTGTATCTTTCACAAGATAAGTGCTGTGCTGCCATCAAGTGGGGGAGTTTTGTGTCAGAGATCCACTAGGTCTACAGTCTGAAATCCTGTGCTGAGAGGGCTGACAGTTTGCAAGTTTTCATTCCAACTGAAGAGAAGGTGAAGAGAAGGTGATACATATCACATTTAAGTTCCTCCTCTCTGCTGGAGGCTGTGCTAATCGTGGAAACCACCTGGTGTAGTCTTTGTTTTTTTTGTGAAAACCTGCATACTTTTGGCGCTCCAGGGCACATATTTGCCCATGCCTGCTGTAGACTTACAGGTTGATAATGATTAGACCTCCCCACTTGAGGGCAGTACTGTACAGCAGTTACAAACAGCAGCTGCTCAGGGGGTGGAATTTGAACAATTGATGAAATGAAAGATCCACTACAACAAACCCAAATAATTCCACTTTGATGGTTCATTTTCATATGTCTTATTTCAAATTCGAACTTTTCCTCTATGAAAAAATAAAAATTCCCCTGAGTTGTTTGTGTTTCCTGTTACATGAAGAATTTTATCATGAGCGTTCCCGCTATGATACAGATCCACTGCAGTTTGATCATGCTTCCTGATGACCCGCCCCTTCCTGGAGGGTCCATGTCTATCTTTTGACTAGAGAGATATTTCTCAATAGAAGGTATCCACAGTGAGCAGTTGTAAGGCTGAGTCATATTTCCAGGTTGTATCCTCATTGTGCTCTTCAGATTGTACAGCCCGTGTTGGTCCTCCTCCCTCTGTGTGGTGGCGGAGCCTGTCACGTCAGCACCACCCTGGAACCAGTGGACTGTCCCATTGGGGTAAACGCCGTAGAAACGGCACTCAGCATGAGACGCATTAATGGAGAAGTCAAAACTTCCAAGGCATTCTGTAAAGACCAAGGACTTATCAAGAGGGATGATACGATACAGTGATGCCTGTCAAGAAATGTGATCAGCCTGTTTCACTTGTTTTGTTGTTTTATATATTCAGTCTTTCCAGATGTGTATCTTAGGTGTGAGTTCACTTTGAAAAAAAAATCCATCTTAAAATCTTAATTATCGAGAGATGCAGATAAAATAACAACTGAAGGAAGCGCTGCTGAGTCTCCTCACAAAACATGAGATGGGGGGAACTACCATTTCCTTGTGTTAACTGTTTATTCTCAATTGTTAAAGGCAGGTCTCTCCCAATAAATCCAAGGCACACTGTAGTTGTCTTCTTCATTAAAAGCCTTTATTTTACATGACAAAAGATTAAAAAAGACCAACACATTGTGACTTAGGAGTCTTCATCAGGGCAGGGGCGTTCCACAAATTTCTGGGCCCCATGCAAAGGACAATTTTTGGGGCCCCCACCAGCACACCTTTTTTTCTTGTTTATCTTCAAAAAGTCACATGTGGCTATATTCGTTGAAGCTGGAAAGTTTCACAAAATTACGTAGCAAATTGGTTCAAGCTGAGCTAGCTAAATACTGATACTAAATTAATCTACTTTAAACCAAACTGAAAACTGTAGTCCAAAATAAGATTTTCACTTTCAGATCATAGAGGGGCCCCTCCACCTTCGGGCCCTGGGTAGTCAGTCCCCCTTTTCCCCCGCACCGGGACGCCCCTGATCAGGGTCATGCCTTGTGCCTTGGATTTATTGGAAGAGACCTGCCTTTTACCATTGATAATAAACTGTTAACACAATGAAACGGTCATGCCATGCATCCAGTGAGTTATTGAGAAATGCATTTTAAGTGAATTATCTTTCCTCATTGGCAGATTTTCCCCATCTGATATTGGACAAAAAGTGATGAAAAAAAAGTTTTGCTAAGTCAACTCACCTTGCAGCATCACAACAGATTTGCTGTCCTCTGTTCCAATATTGGAGCGCAGTTTGCAGAAGTATTCTCCCTGCTTGACTGGCATCATGTTGGTGAGCGTCAGTGTGAGCCTGTTAGTCTCAACTTCGCTTTCACACACAACTTCAGGATCAAGCTTGCTGACCTGAAACTGACACAGTGTTGCTTTCTCGGACACCCAGGCCAGTTTTTTAATTGAGAAATCGCTTGAGGAGCTGGCGCCGCATGTCAGAGTCACATTTTTACCACACTGTGCCACTACCTGAGGACTGGTCTGCAGCGCCACAACTCGCGTTGATCGACGGGAGAATGAATCGTTGGAGAGGTGGATGACTGGATAGGGAGAGGGAGAGAGAGAGAGAGAGGACACAGTAGAGTTTAAAAAATAAATTTTGCTAATCATTTCTTTAGTTTGTTTGTAGAGCATCATTCCACACGATCTTATCATGAATTTGTTTTTATATCTGCTCAACTGGGAGTGTATTGTTTGCACTTTTCTTCTGTTACAGAGGGTAATACACAACTTGAGTCTGAAATAACCACCTGGATAACATAGTTATTTTATCTACAGTTTCATGGATGTCATCCTGTCTTAAAGAATACACAAATCAATACAGAAAAAGTCATCTTTGAAAAACACATCAACATTTTTGAGCGTGCCAAGCAATTCTTATCATTCATTCTCCATATCACAAAGAGAAAAAATACATACCATCGCTGCTGCTGACTGCAGAAGTCAAAAGAAGACAGAAAATGGAAACCCAGCCAAGAACAAACTGTGTCCTCACACGCAAAGAGAAGCTCATTTCTTTGAACTGTAACTTAAATCAATAATTATCGCATTAGATGAGCCAAATGAAAGCCAGAAACACAGAACTAGATGAAGACATCATCAAGCATAGCCTATTTGGTTTACACTCACCACAATGTTCTCCTGACTGCACTTTTAAATAAGTTTCCTAATAAGCACAAAGGTTGGCTCTGGTAAAGTCCACTTCATTTAAAATGTGAGGCAATGGGGAAGTTTGGGCATGAATGATAGTCCGCTGACTCTCCCTCAGCACTTGTAAACACCTCAGCAGCTCATGTGGTAACAAGCTTTCACTTGAACATGTGTGGGCAAGCCTTCACACAGCCCAGGAATGAGAAAATGAACAAGACTAAAGGTTTAGAGGAAATTGAGAGTGAAAGAGTGAGTGGAGCTACAGTTTCCTGAAATGAATCCTGCTTTGTTTATCAAACCCTGAACCTGTTTAGATCGTCTCAGGGATGTGCTTTTCATGCTCAGTCAAATTCTTACAGATTCTTTTTACAGGTTGGCTCTACTTCTCAGTTTAACAAAAGTGAAGTTCTCCTCTCTCAAGCTTACAGCTTGTATTTTATCCAGGGTAAGCATAGTGACATTTTTATCCCTGCAGTACACACAGACTATTTCCTGTTTCTTGAATGTACATGTGTAATCATTAATAATTTCTGATAGTATATATTTCTAATAGTTCATCAGTATTCCAACATGTTCTCCCAACATATCCCTGTGGACTGGCAACCTTCCACCAGGCTGGGATAGGCTCCAGCCACCCGTGACCTTGATTAGAAATAAGTGAGTATAGAAAATGTATGGATGTATGCATGTATGTATGGATCAGTATTCCAGATCTCACCTGTTTCATTGTTCTCTCCTTTACTCTCAAGAGCAGTCTTTCCACCCATCTGTGTTGCAGTGTAACCACAGTAAATATGTATGTCTCCCTCTACATTTAAAATAAGACAAGTCCCATAGGTCATATAAACATCTTCACAGTATTGAAGGTTGCAGATTCCACTTGATTTTCTGTTTGCACTTGCCTCTGAAAGCAATCAGCAATCCTCTTTCAGCCCTGCTGCTTTAAAGCCCTAGGAAACTGGAACTGAATAGCTTTTATTTATTTTCTCCTGATTTCACAGTTGTTGTTGTTTTTTTCTTTCCTTTTTTTCCTTTTAGGCCTTTTACTGGATTTAGTCACTGTTCTGGAGAGGCATCTAAAGCGTCCCAAGCTGTAGCTGCAGCCAAAGTGGGCGTGAATTTATTCAGAATCCCGTATTTCTCTTTATATTGGGCTCAGTCTTCTCTGTTCCATCTGCAGCTAGTCCAAAATGCTGCTGCTAGGCTTCCCTCTGGCACTACCAGTATCACATTATTCCTTTACTGGCCTCTCTTCACTGGTTACCAGTTAAATTCAGGGTTGATTTAAAGGTTTTATTGTTTGTTTTTAAAGCCCTTAGACCCTCAATATATTACTGAACCCATCTGCCCAATTGCCACACGTTGGCCTCTTAGATCCTCTGATAAATTGTTTTTGTCCATCACATGCTCCTAAAATCTAAGGCTGATCATGCCTTCACTGTTCCTGCAAAGAATAGAGATGGGATGATTCCACAACCTTCAACATTAGATCATCCCCTTCCACTTTCCACCTTTAAATCTCATCTGTGTGAAGTCTGGCCTCACATATTATGTCTTGCATATGTCTTAATGTGGAATTGTCTGTAGTGTGTAATTTTATTTTGTTTTAGGCCAGTGATGCCAACTTAGCAAATTTGTTGCTAGATTTAACAACTTTTCAGATTACCCTGGCAACTTTTATTTCAAAAAGCATCTAGCAACAAATTTAGCTACTTTTAAAAGTTATTTGAAACTTTTAACAACTCAATTTAAGTAACTTCATTGTGTATTCTACTTAATGATGTCATCATGCAATGACATCACAACATCATTTAGCAACCTTTAGCAACAAATCGACCTGCTTGTTGCAACTTCCCATGAAAATTAGTTGGGCATATGACACACATGTGTGTCATAGGTTAGGGTGTTTGTGTGCTGTTACAGGCTGCTGGTACAATCAGTCCAGGCCCTGATTCACCTGCTGCACATGTGAGACTCCCTGTCATTGGTGGAATAATCCTACTTCACTTTCTGAGATTAACTTTTCCAGAAAGAGTTTTGAAAATGACTGAGATCATGGCGTCCCTGGAAAGGGCATTTAAAAGTGAAGTTGCCAATAGTTTATTTTATTGCAAATTTTTCATGACATGACTGCCTCCTTGCTGCTCTGTGCCATTGTTCTTTTCACATGCAACCTGATGTCAGGAAATTCCAAGATGGACAAATTAGTTTTCAATTGCCTGTGGCTTTAAAATAGTTGAGGTTCAGCTTGACTGCAACTGTAGTTGTAGTTATTGTTGAGGCATGGAGAAAAAAAAAGATAACAATAACAAAAAGTTCACATAACACCAAAGACACTTCCCACTAAACCTCGGAGTGTGAATTTTCATTCATATTTTCCTGGGTGTCGGTAGCAGGTCTCAGATTGACTGCAGATTTCAGTATTAGGTTTTTCCACTGAGGCTGTTTTTTAAAAAACAAACTGTTGGACTCTTCTGTTGACTTGCTTGGTGAAATGTTCAGCTCCGTCCTTAATTTGGACACCAACTGGAAAGGCTTCTTCTTAGTCACCCGGCTATAATAAGAGCTTCTGCGGTTCTTTCCAGAAAATGCATCCAAGAGTGAGATTGGCTTTGAGCAGTAATTACAGTCTACATCTAATTATGACAGCACTAAAACTGAGCGGCTGTATGAAAGGCAGCATATCAGCCTCTACATTATCCTCATTGATGAAACTAATGACAGCTTTACCCTTCAAGGATGGACCAAGCTAGAATCGTCATAACGGCTTTTGCTAAAAGAACGTGAAATTAATCATTTTCTTCATCTCTTTTTAGGCTGTCATGGATGAAAGCCCTTCTGTCATAACCAACATACTGATATATATTTTTTTACTGTTACATTCAGTCATGTTATTCATTAATGTCACATGTTTTTATAAAGACGTAAGCTGGCACTCTCAGGTACACACACACACACACACACACACACACACACACACAGCTTGTCGTCATGATGTGATGTCATGAGTCTGGATTTCTCATGGTGTTGTTTTTCATGTAGGATGACGGTGATTACTCATACAATTACTCATACCATTAGGGAAAAGTTATATATAAAGAACGGTGTTTACACTCCTCTGGATGTGGCCAAGGCAGACTGCATATTGATACCACAGCATCAGGTACAGAAACACAGGCTGTCATTATTATAACTGCGTGCGTGTGTGTGTGTGTGTGTGGCATCTAGGAGATTCTGTTCTCCAGTGTTGCACAATCCACCTCCTTCTCGTCCTGACTCATCAGCACGCTAATCTCTGTGAAGTGATGACAGTTTTATGCCCTGACTTGGGGCGCTGCTGGGAAGTTTCATTTTGACAAGAACTGGACAACACCTTTAATCCAGCTTGACAAAGCAGACATGACATTTTGTATTGTAAGGTTTGTCTCGAGCAACACAAAAATCCTTTCCATTAGCAAGTCATTAGCTTTTGAGCCTTGTGTTCCAGAGGGAGTTGTGCTGGGTACTGACTTTTTCTTCAGGGAGTGAATAATAAACGTCTTTACTTAACAGATTTTTTTAATGTACCAATTAGCTGAATTTGGTTGAGCTGTCGTAGCTTGCCTCAGAATATTCTGCCGTAATGCCAAATAAACAAATCGTCCTGGCTGTAATTAAATTTGCGTGAGATGAGAATTCTGGGCTGATTTCCAAGATCTTACAACTACCCTGAATTTTTTCCAGCCTAGGCATATTCTTTGGCTCAACAGGCGATTCAATTCCTGCTGACAGTAAATTATGTTTTTTCTCTGTAAATCACCTGTCATTGATATGAAACAATTTATCTGTCACTCCACAAGGCGCAGTATAATATTGGCCCTTGGGATATGTTGGTTTTTGTATTTTATTGCACACTCCAGATTTCCTCCCATGTCTCCCACAAAATGTTTTTTTTTTCACAAACTGAAGCATCTTATTTGATTTGATTACGCCCTTGTGAAACAGATTTCTTGCTGTCAGCGCTGTGAAGCAGGCCCTTAATTCTGAGATAAAAAGCGAGGGCTCTGGTGCTACCGGCTTGATTCTGGCTGGGAATACATCAGGAAAGACCACACTGTCATACTGCCTACATACCTCCTTTAAAGATTATGTTTGAAAAAATAAATATACGTCCAGTTGCTCTTCTGCTCGGCCAGAATTCTGGAATGTTACCGGCCGTGTTGGCTGTCCAGAAAAAAAAAAAGAGAGAATGAAAGGGGTCATGACAGAAAACAAGACACATTAAGACACATAACAAAACTATTTTTCAGATAGGTGTCAAAGTTCAAAGCAGTCATTCTCAGCTTTGTCAGTATTCAGTGGCTATCATCTAGCTTGTTCCTAGAAGGTGAAAGACGACCAGGAGGAAGGAAACGCAAGGAGAAAAATGCGAAAGAAATGCAAAAGAGAAAAGTGAAAGTACTGCTTGGCACTGAACCTACACAAACATTTGTCTAGGATTTGAATTTGAATTTGAATCATTAATTTGATTTGTCCTCCCATTATGCAGCACAGCATAGGTACAGGTTGAAAAAGCACAGATTTAAGTCATACAAACAGATTTAGCTGCAAATAAGTTACCCAATTTGTATATTGAGTGGGAGCATTTTAATTAAGAATTCATGTAAATATCGATTTTATTTTGGCTTCAAGCCTGTTTCGTACCCCTTCCAGTGAAGTTGAAGACAAAAGCAAGAGCAATGGGAGATCAATCCGACCCCACCACCCCCACTTTAAATTGGAAAAACCACAGAGAGCGCAGGTGAATGCTGGGGTGGTGGTGAAGTGTGAGATGCATGGTGAACAGCGACAGAGAATGAGCCAGGCCAGTTTGACAGCTTTAATAGACTGTCCAATTGATGATGGCAATATGCAGGCTGCGCTGAGGCATCAACAGATCCAGAGGACACCACTCTGCATCATTATTTACCTCTCAAGTCCTGCAAACCCAAGAAAATCAGTTCACAGTTAGGGTGTATTTTTTATTTTTTTTTGTTTGTTATCAAATTTACATTATCATGAGATATATTTATGCATGACCTTACAGTACTGCAGAGGTATCCATTCCTGTTTTGGCTCAGACGTTTTCTCATCTCATTATTGGGATCAAACAGTAAATGATGGCAAGTAAATACAGTTCAAAGAGCCCAAGCCGCTACAGTGTGGAGATATTCAAACCGGAGCTTTTCCTCAGGATCGCTTCCTCACCCAGCACTTTGGGAACGATGCTGTGTGCCCTGAGGGCGAGCCTTCAATCCAAACTAAAACTAGTAGACCAGCTTTCTCATCTCCTGCCTCTTTGCCTTGGGTGATAATAACTTGCAAACAGTATTGCACTACAGAGAGGTGCCCACTGTCACCTGTCAGGAGGTTATAAGAGGGTGGCTGATGCTAGAAGAGGAAATCCTCACACAATACTTTGACCTGCTCCTCAAAGGCCCGTCAAAGGCTCCTTCTTTTTCCTTGGTAAGTAAATAAAGAATCTACAAGTGAGGTGTTTTCCATGCAGTGCACAACCTGGTAAACACAGAGTATGCCAGGACTCACCAGAGGCGGTGTTTTCCTTGATAAAATATAAAGGAGCCTATTCCCTGGAAAGAACGTGGATCCATTCATGAGTGTGTGTACATGTGTCTGTGTGTGTATATTTTGTTGAAACCTTAAAGCTGAAGCCCGTGATGTTAGTATATCCTTATAATATCTGTATATATGGTGGAGTTTGGTAAAACTCTAAAAATGGGCACATTTTCTGTGGCTTGAGATCCTCTCCATACCCTGCCAATGCTGAAAGCATCAACCAGCTTGTCAGGTTGCACCTGTCGCGGTTGACGGCGCCAGTGTGTTCAAAACAAAGCTGTTAGACTGTAAATCAGCTGCTTGCAATCTCACACACAGATACAGATATATTATAGGTTAATTCCAGCAATTCTGCTCTTGAAACATAACAGATATCAAGTTATAGAAGATAATGTCTGAAGCAAAGTAGAGCCCAGCATTTTTTCTCATCAGACTTCCAAAACCGCTAGCAAATCAGGAATGATGTACCCACTTTCCTACTCTACAGTGAATGCAAATGTTTTATGCATCTGTGGTTGAAACAGCTGGGAAATGAGCAGCTGTGTGTCTTGATTAATCACATGTGCAATGTCAAAAGAGCTCTTCATAGGAATCAGTCAGCATCTGAGGCAAGCAGCTCTATAAAATAACTAACTTTGACTATACTTTTATTAGTCATCAGACAACACTTTAATTTTCAAGAGTTTGGGAAGCTAAGTGTAATTTGAATATTGCTTATATTGACTGTTAAGGAGTCATGTTTTTTGTGCTTATGTATTGTGAGTTCACCAGCAGGCTTCTATAAGAACATGGTGCTCTTCCTCTTGGTCCTCAGTGGTTCTCCAACTAGGCGTTTGGGATGACTGCTGTGATATTTAAAACACTTCTGCAAAGGAACTGTTTTCCAGGTTTCAGGAGTGGATGGCAAAAAGGAAGATTCAACTGTATTATACCGCCCCCCTTAGAAATACGTCCTCTCTTTCTAATCCCCATATGAATAGCATGAATAATGTCAGTTACACACATATTTTAGCTGCCATGGCATGTACAGCCACTTAGGTTTTAATGGACCAATGTGGTGGAACCATACAAATGAACATTAACACTATCAGCTTCCCACACCTATATTAGACCATTGTGAGTGTGGTGTCATCACTCTCAGTTACGTTAATGGGTGTTATTGACATTCATGGCAATCCAAAGCAGGTAATCCATCTGTGAGCTGTCAGACACTGGTCAGATATTACTGATTATGTGTACTTAGCTAGTTAGCAGCACCTGCATGATGGAGAGAAGGATATGAAGAGTTCAAATGAAATCTTATCTAATTTCAAGCTTGCATGATTGGATTCAGAGTCAGTGGCAGTTAATTAGAAATTACAGAGGTATGGCACAAGATGGTCTCCTTATCATGAAACATGTCAAATTACTATGGTTAGATGCTGCTAATGGGAATTAAAGTTGTTGTCAAAGCAGGACGATGTATATATGCAGGCAACAGAGCCAGAGCTTACAAGCTTTGCCATTTTCTTTTCAATTTGTGCTCATTGTGTAGACATGACTTCGACCAGATATTGATGTAACAATCAAATAAATTATCTCTATTAAATGTGATAACTTTTGAAATGCAGTTGAATCACCTTGTGCCCCCCAGGCTCACGTGTCTCTGGCACAGAAATTAAATCAGCGAGCATCCAGTTGAATATAGCTTTGTGATTGAATTTACTCTGAGATTACTCACTGTGATTGCGCCATTTGCTCTCAAGCTGTTGAATAAACAGGCACTGGAGCATTTTGTATCAACTGTGTCTAGGCTGAAACAGAGCGAGCAGGTTGCTTTTGGTTGGCAATTTTGTCAGTGTGGACATATTAATTACAGTATATAAGATCCATTAGCCTATAGCTAGGAGATCAATAATGCTCCTTATGTACTGGTATGGTAGGAAATCTGCAGGCGTCTCATCCTATCTTACAGCAATCATCCAGATAAGAGGACCAAAGGGAACCTACATCAACACAATCTGATTAAATGACATGAGAGTTTCTGCAAAGGACATATTTTCAATATCAATAAGATATTGAGTCATATCCAAGTCTTATGACACAAGCTTAGTGAAAGCTTATTGACTGTGCTGAAGCTTTCATCATATTGGCAGAAATCAACTATTTATGTTGTGCAAAAGCTCTAACGGGCAAAACTGTAGATATAGCTAGCACTGACATAATATGAATGTCAGTAGAATTATTCCATTATTCCTGAAATGCAGACACAGGATTGTTTCCCCACCGCTGTCAGTTAAATTAGCTGTTCCTGTCCCTTGGGCTCTTGTTTATATTATATGCAAATGTGGGAAAGGCTGCTCTGTTTCTTTCCCCTGAAAAATCATAATTCCTTGCCATGTTCCACCGCTTTCTGGCACTCCCACTGAGGATATTTAATTGTCTGACACATCATGTCAGCGTGTGTAATTTGGCTTAAAATAATAGAATCACCAAGGAGAAGACATCAGTCTGAAGATCTTTGTTACTTACAGAAATGTTGCAGCAGTTTGGCATGCAGCTAGTTCGACTGAAGGCCGGCAAAGATAGAAAGTTGTGGAGCGCTGATATACCGTACGCTGCACTGCAGTCCACAGAGCAATAAACCACAATCTCTTGCTCTTCTAATTCTAATTCACATTGAGTTTGCATTGGCTTCTCATTGAATTTAACGGCGGTTGTTCACAGGCCTTGTTCCTACGATGGAACTGAGGATCCAAAATCACCAATCTCTGATTTTCTCAAGGAAGCCTGACAGATGAACAATGCTAAAAAAAAATAGATGGAGGTCAAAGACTCAATATGTAGCATCCTTTCCACTTGACTGTGTTTTATTTCTACTCTGATCACAGCTGCAAAGCTGCAGTGCAATTGATTTTTCATCGGTTTGGCAATGAAGCCAGGGTGAAACTGAGCAGCTTTATCACACCTAAGCCTACATTTTCCACTTCTCCATTTCCCCAGGTGAGTCTTTTCGAGTAAAATACAAATACATTGCTCAATGTAATGTAATCACTCTTAAGATTTCCTTGGCCTTCCCAAAGGGCTTCTGTG
Source organism: Neoniphon sammara (assembly GCA_900302535.1). Taxonomy (NCBI): domain Eukaryota; kingdom Metazoa; phylum Chordata; class Actinopteri; order Holocentriformes; family Holocentridae; genus Neoniphon; species Neoniphon sammara. Next base: position 18,416 of record OMKZ01007246.1, on the reverse strand, counting down.
AATTCTCAGTAAAGCAGATGGAGACCAAACTGTAGAGAGAGAGAGCAATTACAGTGTAAGGAAGGACTTTGGAGGCCAGCAGGCAAGTTCAGACAGACGGACGAGCAAGAATGAGAGAGAGAGAGAGAGAGAGAGAGACAATTTGTCATTGGAATTGCAGATATAGTAGGGAAGACAAGTAGGAGACAAAGAAAAATGAGAAAAGGAAAAACTAGAAAATAGAAGAGAAAGAGGAAGAAATGACAAGAGAGAGAGAGGGATGATGGCAGTGTCCTTGGGTAAACTCTCTGTGGGTGGTATCATCATTCTGCTTCCCTTCATCAAAGAGAGTGAAAAGTGATCGCTGATTATGTGACTACTCATTTATCTCTAAGGGCTAGATATTGCATTCATGGAAAGGCAGAATTTTTGGGAATCAGTTTAGATTGTACTTACACACACACACACACACACACACACACACACACTCTACTTTCTGTCACACATAACTTGCTGAGGTTTTCTGTCAGCCAACCATGCGATAAAGCCCCCCCACCCAGTCAGATTAATACCAGTGATATTGTCACTGTAAGTGAATGCGATCTGACCAGTGATGCATTTTAAACCACAGCCTGTGTCAGTAGCAGCAGTAATCTCACTGAGCTATAGGCTAGAGGCAACAGGCAGTGCCAAGGCCCCACTTAGTGAGTGTGAAAACAGTTACTATGGCAACAGAGGAAGCTGCTTTCTGTCCAGTGGATGTGGCCCTGACCGACTCGGAAAAGGACCCGTCCTTTTGTTTAATCACTTTAAGTTCTCCTTTGTCTGGTCTTTCTCTTTCTGTGAGTACCATTAAAATGGAAATTTAATGATGCTGAAGTCATGTCACAATTTTTGTATATTTTTTCTTTTTTCTTCGATACAATTTTTAAAACACATTGAAAAAACAGAGACAAAAAAAAAAGCAACTGAAAGACTATCAGGAGTAGAAGTCGTGAGGTTCATCCATCCATTTTTGTATTCAGAGAAGGTTTAGTGTATCCCAGCATTAATTGTTGCCATCAAGAGGTTCCTATCAGTTTCTATCTATCTATCTATCTATCTATCTATCTATCTATCTATCTATCTATCTATCTATCCACATAAATATATGAGTTCAAAATGTAATCAAACTTGTTAATGCATTCCTATTAGTGCTGCATTAGATACATCTAGTGACATCATCAGTGATGTGACCTGGGATCATTGGACTGTCTTTCATCATCACACACCCTTTGCCCAGGTGATCCAGACGGGGATGATCAAACCCGCCTGTGTCCCAGCAGCATAAATTCACAGATGGTCCATCCCGACACTCCCTCAACGTCTTTGTCCTGATGGTTTTCCTCTTTGCGGCTTCTGCGATGCCCAGGATCCTGCGCATTACAGGATATATGGTGTATGGCACACATTCAACGGAGTGATCAGGCAGCAAGACCTCTGCACCCCAATTTATTACATCTGGCTCACGGATTGCCAGATGTAATAACAATTCAATTCTGTCAATTCTGCCAAATTGCCAGATAATGTAATAACATTAAAATGATAATGTAGCTCGCCTTTTATAATTACTGTTGAGTGTTCTAAGATATTGCATAATAGGAAAATTATTGCTACATTATCAGTCGGAAGATATTATTACAGTACCTGACCTGATTTCTTGCAGACTTTATTGGATACAAATTATTACATTACCCAGGAGTTACTACTCTATCTGCTTCTAGCCCCTTCTCTGATATCCAACATACCTTACACTGTATGAGTAATCTCAGCTCAGTGTATATTGCAGTAGTCACATTCATCAAGTGTATTCTGCATGAACTCCAATGGGAGACGCTGCTGGGCCGCCGTCCATTTCCCGCGGCGCTATCCACGGTGCTGAAACGTGTTCAGCCCTACAGCACACGTTTGTGCCATTAGAAAACGTGGCAAATGTATTCTTGAAGACTTTTTTTCCCCCATTAGTGATTAAATCAATATTGATCTGCTCTGGAAAATGAATATATTATTAAGGGTCATGTCTCTTAAGGGTCATGACAGTTCGTGCCATGATAATTCAGTGGCAAAATCATCGTCTTAGGCGGTCATTACTAGTGTTGAGGATGGTAAATCTTATTTTGCGGGTAACAAGTAGAGACGTGTGTGTGTGTGTGCGTGTGTGTGTGCGTGTGTGTTAAGGGTGAGCGGGATTTTCTATGAAGTGACAGTACTCTTGCTTAAAAACAGGAGGCAGATTACTTATTTTAAGATGCTGTCAATTCTTGCGTAGATGTGCATTGGGCCCGTGAAATAATTTAACTCCATTGTCATTTTTTCCACTCTTTTTCAGGAACATAAGATTTTGTAAAAGTATTCAAATTAAAAACTGGTTGAACACTGCAGGGACACTTCTTTAGGAATAAGCTTAGCCTGGTCACGTCATCTTTATATAGGAAAAAGCCTCGACCCAACTTTTGTTTTACACTATGAATCATTAGATGGCGCTATCAGTAAACAGACCACAGCTAAAGCGCTGTAAGCAGTCGTATAATGAGAAGAGAAAGTCAGTGTACCATCCAGTCAGTCCAGACGCACTCACAGGAACTGTATTGTTGCGCTCGCTGCGTCAGTATCTAGTTCATTGAACAATAAGAAAGAAAACTAGCTGACATTTCCTAATAAAAAAAAAAACATGAAGAAAGAAAGACAAATCTTTTAATTTTGTGCTCTAACTTGCGACTACTGCTCAGTCCACAAACAGGAGGCGGTCTAATCAACCCCGACAGTTACTGCTGCAGGACGCGGCGGCAGGATTCCCCCTTAAGTTGGTCACTCCGCGGATAATAATCGGGCTCTGAAGTTGTCATTTTTAACGCACTCTCCGCCGTTTTTCCTCAGGACTCTGGCGCAAAGTTATGGTTTTGACACCGGTTTCCAGAGCGCCGCGCACTATGTTCGGGAAACCCGGCGCTTTCTTTCCCCGTGGAAAATGACTGCAGCCAGCAACGACCTTTCCATTATGGTGAGGCGATGTCTCCTGACTTTAAAACCGTTCAGGTAAGTGGGCATTCAAGTCGACGCATTACGGGGTACAAAACTTCACTATTGTCCCGGTGTTAGTCATCTCACTGAGATTTCACATAACCCTGCATTCCCGTGTTTTGACAGGCTGGCATCTGATTAGATCCTCGTGTGTGGAAGTGTCGAAGTTTGCCTAATTAAGTCATTTCTATTAACCCAACCTTATTAGATCTTTGATAATTAGGATAAATATTAAGAGAGATGCAACACAGAATATATCACAGGAAAACTATGATTCACTGTAGAGTATTATAGTGATATCATTGAAGGTACATGAACAAACAAAAAATCTAACCCAGTGCCATATAAACACACTGCATAGAAACATAGTGATTATTTTCTTCGCTAAAACAGAAAATCTTGAAGAAGCTCAAACCGTTGGCATTAATTGGAACAGCTGATGCCTATTGTACACCAATTAACGTTTAGCGCGCGGGGCAAAGTTTTACCGACAGCCGCTGACCAATAACACTGAAAACAAATCAAGTAACCACAGACTCATCAAAACTTGAAACTGAACGGTACACAACCAAGACTTCTCATGCCCATCAAGAATTTGATATTTACCCTGGCACTGATAATGTCAAAGCCAGTTTAGCCTCTCATTATCTCAAGCTTCAGGTTCCTTGATGTTTTTGCAGCTTTCTGAATGAATACAGCGGCAGTGGAGAAATATATGGCTCAGCTAGGTCAGGGCTACAGAACTCATTTGGTACAGATGTGTGTGACTGACTGAATGAGTGTGCATGTGTGTGTATGTGCATGCAGGTATGACTGAGGGCGAAAAAAATCTGTCAGCAAGTACTGTACTTGCTTGTCTTGTGTGTGTTGCCTCGCACAGTCCACATGCTTGTCTGGGTGCCAAAACCCAGCCTCTCACCATTAGCCCAGACACTGGACAGTAATATGGCATGACAGTGCTCTCAGGCTCCAACTCTTTCCCCAAAGTACATGTTTTCTTTTTAAAGGACTTGTACCACTACACACTCAGAAGAGAGCGAGAAGTTGCCAGTTAAGAGAAGTCAGGGAAGCATGCCGTGGCATGCAATGTGGAAATGTGGCAGTGTGTCCTGCAGCTCCGCTCTATAAAAGGATTGTTTCGAAACGTTTACATACGCATGAACATTTTCCCAGTGGGACACTTTGGAGCACACAGTTTTAAGCTAGTCAGGCCCAAAGCGTTTGTTTCAAAACCCTGGCACTCGAGAAATGCGCACTGTGTTCCCTGCACTCTCAAAAAAAGGAATACATTCATCTGTAATTCTGAGTGTTTATTCTGAATATTTTCTCTCTGAACACAGCGTAGTGCAGACAAAAAAAACCCATTCATGTAATGGTTCATTTGGGATGGCACAGTCAAGCGAGTACACAATGCATTTCAGTGGTTTGATGGGCGCAACATGAACTTTACTGCACAGCCCATGCCGCATTAAAGCCTGTCACCAAGGATGTAGAAACACCACAGTTTTACCTCAGTGCTTTACCCGAAGCAATTTCTCTCGCACATTTTCAATAGTTAAACTGCTGCACATCTTCTGATCATTTTTCTTCTTATACTTTCTCTCTCTCTTGTCCTCCACTGTACTTTTACTCACCATGCTCCCTCCCTGTGAGTCGTAACTTTGTCTCTTGCTCCGTCTCCTGACTCTGCCCTGTCTCTGGCCATCTCCTGCAGGATCTTTCTGGCGGGAATTGGCTTCTTCAGCCTGTGCTTCCTAATGACCTCCCTGGGGGGGCAGTTCTCAGCCAAGCGACCCGGAGACTCCCCCTTCACCATCCGAGCTGAAGGTAAGCCTGTGGTTGCATGTCAGTGCCGCTCGGCAGCCTCTGACTACACTGGCTGCGCCCGATACTGGTAATGAAAAGTCAGGAAACATGCTGAGAGCTTCATGGGGTTCCCTTGATTGCCACAATGGGCCGACAGACCCCCTGAGTTTGCTCATCAGGAGTGGGTTGGGAGTTTGTGGACCAGAGAGACTCGCTCACTTCTCTTCCACATCTTCTTTTTTGAAGACCCATTGGGATTTCATGTCTACTGAAATACAATAACACAAATACAATAATTTGAAATAATTTATTTTTAAAAGGGAGGCGTCCTATTTCTGGGCTACATACCCTGTGTGTTAAATGAACTGTACCTGCAGCAGCTTCTGCTAGGAATAATACATTTTTATCAGTGCTTTTTGAGACACTCAGATATTTTACATCAGCTGAAAGACAGACAAAAAAGTCCAGACAGAATTGAAAGCTAGAGGTAGATCAGTGACAGCAATCTTAAAAGATGGGATTTCAGGGAGTGTTTAATGCCCTGGGAAACTGGAACTGAATTGCCCTCATATTCTACTGATGCATAGTTGCCTTTTTTTTTTTCCGAAATTCGCCAAGGTTTTAGAGATCTTTTACTTGATCTTTAACTGTAGGCAGCTGAAGTAGCTGTAACTGCAGCTGGGTTGGTGTGGATTGGCAGTTTTAACTAGAATGACTTATTTGGGTTTATGACACTAGGATAAGTCACATATAAACAATTCCTGGATATTCTTGATAGTGGAAAGAAAATTAATAGTGATTTGATGTTGTTGAAACAATGCGTCCACTCCAGTTTTGACCCGTGGTTTAAACTCCTTTTAAAAATGGCTTATGCCAGGGGACATGCCAGTTGTGTCAAGACTTTGCATGAATGTCAAGGACATGTAGCAGCCTTTTATTTACCCAGCTGCCCAGTGTGCTAACAATAGTCCAGCTGATGGATTGCACCCAATTTAAACATTTTTCTCTGCCTTTATTGCTATGAAATGAGCGGTGCACCGGCGGACCAAAAGACTCATGGAAAAGCAGGTAGATTATAGGACAAATATGTGCTTACTTGATGAACCAGAGGATGCCTGAACCACCGCAAAATCTAAACAGGCATGGTTGGTTACCATTTGATTGACAGGTCACTATCTGGAATTGGGGGGGGGGGGG